>PVHX01020124.1:0-32681 GCA_004024805.1 Geosciurus inauris
AACTGTATATCTTATGAGAAGTGTCTGTTCAGTTCTTTAGCCCATTTATTGATTGTTTTTTGGTGGTAAGTTTTTTTGAGTTCTTTATATATCCTGGAGATTAGTGCTCTATCTGCTGTGTGTGTGGCAAAAATTTGTTCTCTGAATTTAGGCTCTTTGTTCACCTCATTGATTGTTTCTTGTGCTGAGAAGAAGCTTTTTAGTTTGATACCATCCCATTTATTGATTCTTGGTTTTATTTCTTGTGCTTTAGGAGTCTTGTTAAGGAAGTTGGGGCCTAATCCGATATGATGAAGGTTTGTTCCTACTTTTTCTTTTATTAGGCATAGGTCTCTCGTCTAATTCCTAGATCCTCGATCCACTTTGAGTTGAGTTTTGTGCATGGCAAGAGATAGGGGTTTAATTTCATTTTGCTACATATTGGGATTTCCAGTTTTCCCAGCACCATTTGTTGAAGAGGCTATCTCTTCTCCAATGTATGTTTTTGGCACCTTTGTCTAGTATGAGATAGCTGTATTTATGTGGGTTTGTCTCTGTGTCTTCTATTCTGTACCACTGATCTGCATGACTGTTTTGGTGCCAATACCATGCCATTTTTGTTACTATGCCTCTGTAGTATAGTTTAAGGTCTCGTATTTGTCAGGTAGTATAATTCTGGTCCCCTCCTCCCCCAGGCTTTGTGTATAGTTTTTTGCTTTGTTTTGCTTTTTGGTTATTCAGATCCTTTGTATCCCTAAGTATATTTTAGAATCAGCTTTTCAATTTATACACAAACACAAACAAAACAAAAACAAACAAAACCGTGCTAGGATTACCACTGACATTGAGTTAACTCTGTACAGATTTGGGGAGAAGTGACAGTACTGAGTCTTCAAATCTATGAATATGGAATATCTCTCTGCATTTATTAAGGTCCTCTTTAGTTACTCAGTAATATATTACACTTTCAGTTAGAGGTTTTTCACATCTTTTGTTAATCTATTTGTAAGCAGTCTCTTTTAACCTTTGCTATAAATGGAATTATTTTATTAATTTCATTTTCCAAATGTTTGTTGTTCATATGTAAGAATACAGTAGATTTTTCTACATTGATGGTTTATCATGCTATTTTGCTAGGATTTCTAGCATAATGTTGAACAGAAGTAGTGAGAGTAAACATTCTTGTCTTGTTTGCAATCTTTAGGGGAAATGTGCTCAATTCTAACTTCTTTAGAGCTCTTACTTCCATTCCAGCCCTGTCAGTTTCTCAATATCAGCAAAATTCTCCCAGAGTATTAGAAGTAAGGGAAGTTACACAATGTACAATTGTCATTTGTACAAATAAAATAGCATTAAGGTTTAAGATTAACACATAAAGTAGGATAAATTTATAATCTGTGATTTCTGCTATTTTTATTATTCTCTGGCACATTTGAGTTCTAAATACTGTGAAGAGAAATTCCTGCTATCTTTGGTCTTTCATCCTAAGGTTTCAAAATCCTTTTAAAAGAAGGTAGCTGTGGTATCTTTTAAACTTCTTAGCTCAATGGATCAGATGTTCCCCACCTCTCTGCTTCTTCCCTTACTTCTCAATCTTAATGACTAAATAATATGCAGTTTTTCAAAAATTCTTATTCTCCAAGTAGACCTCCCAAATATGTGCTCATTTACAAAAATAAATCATTGAGTCCACAGCAATTGTATAATTTTATTTATAAGTGTCCTGGACACTGGAGGGTAGATGCCCAAGTAATGGAAGCATTCATTGACCACAGCTTTATGTTTACTCTAAGGAATCTTCTAATCAAAAGTGGGAAGCCTATTTATCCCCATTCATAGCCTTCAGAAACAGGACATTTAATCTCAGATGCTTGAGTCATACCATCATCAACTCTAGTTCTTCAGATATGTAACTGGTATCTTCTCTACTCACATCTGTGCTGTTAGATTTTGTTCCCTGAAAGTAGCCAATATGTCACTCTCCCTTCCTTCTCCCAAATTAACTTTATCAACTATGGGAAAAGAATTAGGAAACATCAAGCAACCTTGCTTATGGTAAAAATAAATACTGATTGATAAATTGCATCATAATTGGATGGTAGGACTCTGAATGCACTCTGATGGAAAGCCATAGCTTTGAGCTTCTCTGAATGTTCATCTAACTGGGCATGTGCTTTCCGTGGACTTTGGAAGCTATATCTGGGAAACTATTACAAAAAATATCAGCTCTTGTGCAGCATGGAATGTCAGCTAAGGCAATCCCTGCTCCTAACTATTTGGATCTTGTCTCTCTGTACCCAAATTGTCATTTGGCAGTAGAGCACAAAGAATAGCATCTAGACTGCTAAAGATTCACTCTGGTTAATCAAAAAAAAAAAAAAAAAAAGCATGTCCTGTGGCTTGTGCAATATTCTTTTAAGTGAATCTAACACTAAATTTAGCCTGCACACATCATGTAAGTGTGAATGTCTAATTGAACTTGAGTCAACCCTCATGGTGACCTTTGCAATACGCAAAGAATACCAGTGGTCTTTCAAGTGTCTCATAATTTCTGAGTTTCCCCAATAATGCTTGCTATAAACTGCTTCCATTGAACCTGATTTTTTGAGGTATATTAAAGAGGACCTTGCCATTTATGCAGGAGTCTTTTTCCCCCTGTTGGTGTGTATTCAGAAATTCAACACAGGGGCTGAGGATGTAGCTCAGGGGTAAATTACTTGCCCAGCATGCAGGACGGAGTAGGTTTGATCCCCAGCACCACAAAAACAAAACAAAACAAACAAACAAACAACAAAGTAAATAAAAACCATCAAAAAAGAAATACAAGAATAATTCCAAAGATGGGCATACTGCCAAATATTGCTTTAAGCATAATAAGATGCCTTATAGATGGAAGCTTATTATCTGCAACCATATATAACTTCTACTGTTGGCTGCAGCAAACTTTCCATTAAAAGGCTTTGTTTTCTCCAATTCCAAGGTCTACTGCTCTTGCTACTTTTCAGAGATTTTTCCAACTCAATTGTAACTAAAAATTCTCCTGCCCATTCTCTGGTGTTACATCTCTACAAAATATATCTATATATGTAACATCAATAAAAGGTTCCTGATAACTAGTCCCAAGATGTGTTTCTAGTTAGGAAAGTATCAGACAGAACAGAGAAGGGACTTTTGATCAGTCCAAACACAGATACTATGGATTTACTTTCATCTTCCAGCAAAGACTGTAATTTCAGACATTATTTTATCAATTATTGCTGATTTAACAGTAACTTTCCATTAGAAATTACTAGCTAAATGAATAGCCTCTAAGTGTAAATCTAAGATATACACAAAATAATTGTTAGCGATCCATTCCTTCAAGAAGATTCAAGTTCAGTTAGGGAAATAATATAACCAGTATAATTTTTATCAACATAATGCAGTCACATTTTATGCATTTATATTTCTCAAGGTATAATTAATAAGGAAAATTTAAAATAATGATCCTTTTGTCCATAAAAATTCTGTTGATAACTATTTCAAAGCTAGTAAGAAGACTGAACATAAGCTGTGTTCAAGTTTTGCCATTTTAGCTGTTAAATAAATAAAAATGCCCATATTTTACTTGTACTATTTTTATGAAATACACACATTTTGTTTACTCTTGAATATTAACATTACCATTGTTAAATTTCAGTAGTCTTTCTTATTATTCTAAAACTACTTTACTCAAACATTTAAAAAGTGGAGAGGCTGGTGGAATGAAATTATATGTGCTAAAAAATTCAACTAAAGAAGCCAGTTATTTAAGTCACGGTTCCCTGCAAATATAACATAAACTGCTGAGAAAAAAAATGTAACATCAAAGCAAAAATATGCTACAATATGGACATACTGACTTAGAACATGCATCTAGTCGCCCATGGTCCCCATCCACCCCTTCCACACACACATTTTGCATTTGTTACTTTTGGAAAACTAGTCTTAAATTATTGAACTTTGAATTATGTATGTTGTCCAGAACATGTTCCTTCCATAAAAAGAAACACCTTACTTTGTAGAAAGTAGTACATGTTTAAAGGTCAAATGGAACAAGATTATAAGTGAGAGCGGTCAAAATGGCCTACAATAGGAGAAGGGAGGCCCCTTCGGATCTGCTATGGTCTTTTAGTTAACATGTATTAAATTTTTAGTATGTTCCAGAAAAATATTTCTAGCTAGAAGCTGAAAATGAAAAAATAATTAGAACTCTACCTTGAGAGTTTCTGTTTTGTAAAACAGAGGGGGAAAAAATGAAAATAATAGTTAACACAAATTAGTAGTATTTCAAAGGAATCTTGAATAATCACAAGTTGTATTAAAATGATTTCTTCGGGGCTGGGGCTGTAGCTCAGTGGTAGAGCACTTGCCTAGTATGCGTGAGGTCCTGGGTTCGATCCTCAGCACCACATATAAATAATAAATGAATAAAATAAAGATCCATCAACAACTAAAAAAAAAAATTTTTTTAAATAATTTCTTCAATTAGGGTAAGAGAATTTTAAACAGTCTAAAAGTTAAGTTTCAGTCTCTTGAATCACTGGGATTATAGGGATGAGCTACCATGCCCAGCAAATTGAAGAAAATTCAAGGCATATGCCTCAGGTTTAAGCAATGAGGGTTTAGCCATAAAAGTAAACTATTGTGAATGCTTTCACTGAATCTATATTTAGCTAAAAAATACATTTGTTTTCCTTTCTAATACCATATAGAACTTATAAAATATTGTATTTTCTCCTACTGCTATTATCAAAAGAACACACACTGCCCCAAACCGCTATGAACATGTAGGTGTTTTTATTTTTTAAATTCTTACTTATAATACTAATGTCCAACTGAGATTTAGTTTTAACCAAAAGGCATCAACAAAACCAACCATATTCTCTAATTAAATGATTATATTAATATTCTATCAGAGTTATAAACACTCATGCTGTAGGAAAAGGCCTGTATTTGCAAATGGAAGAGTAGTATTACAAAGATGAAGTAGTCAAGATTATCAGGGAATGGGTATGAAAAGCATTTCTGAGTATGTAACAACAGAATTAAATTTTGAAAGATAGGTATGCTATGCTCTGAATGTTGGTTTCCCTCCACTCCCAAATTCATATGTTGGAACTTAACCACAAGGGTGATGGGTATTAAGAAATGTGGCCTTTGGAAGGCAATTAGATCATATGAAAGGTCTAATCTAATGCTAAATCCAACAAGCAGGACATACATGAAAAATAGATATTTATGAAAAATCTACCAAAAAAATACATTAGGTATCTAGACTATAATAAAAAATAACAACTAAGAACTTTTCTAAAAACTGGGAGGAAAGCTTGAGGGAGCAAGTTTGAACCTGTTATTATTTGCCCTCCTGGCATGCCATCTATTAGTAACAGGCCCATCAATTAGATATTAAGTCTACTAACTCCTTGATCTTGAACTTCCTAGCCTCCCTCCAAAACGGTGATCAATAAATTTCTGTTGCTTATAAATTACCTAGTGTAAGATATCCAAAAGGACTAAAAGGTAGGTGGAAGGTCATTGGTGGTGACCGAGGAAGGACACTGACTTATCCTTCTGAAAATATTCAAACAAACCAAATAATCAAAACTCAAAGATTAAGAGAAAAAAGCTCAAATATGGGAAATGGTATTTAAACATTGCTGATATCATTATGAAATACAATGCAACTGTTAGAATTTGTTTTTGGAAAAAACAATAAAATATTACTGAAATAAATATAATAGTAGCTAAGAAGATAAGAAAGAAGATAATCATATTGCAACTTTTATTATACAGGAAGAGAGTCAAAAAAAAGGACATTTCATACTTCCTAAGGGAATTATACATCAATAAGACAAAAGAATCATAAATATTTATGCCCAAACAATGGAGCATCTATGTACATCAAACAAATCCTTCTCAATTTCAAGAATCAAAAAGACCCCAACACAATAATATTGGGTGACTTTAACACACCTCTCTTACCACTGGATAGATCTTCCAAACAAAAACTAAATAGAGAAGCTATAAACTAAGAAATACAATTAATAATTTAGACTTAACAGACACATAAAGAATATTTCATCCATCAATGTCTGAATACACTTGCTTCTTAGCAGCACATGGGTCCTTCTCTAAGATAAACCATATCTTAACAACTCTTAGCAAATACAAAAAAATAGAGATAATACCTTGCATTCTATCAGATCATAACGGGAAGATATTAGAAATCACCAATAAAATACAAAATAGAAGCCACTCTAACACCTGGAGGCTAAATAATATACTACTGAATAGACAATGGATAGATAGGAGAAGAAATCAGGGATGAAATTAAAAAAACACTTAGGGGTAAATGAGAATAGCGATACAACATACCAAAATCTCTGAGACACCAGGAAGGCAGTTCTCAGAGGAAAGCTCATTCATTGAGCTTGTTCCTTAAAAGAACAGAAAGTCATCAAATAAATAACGTAACATTACATCTCAAAGCCCTAGAAAAAGAACAAATTAATACCCAAAGCAGCAGAAGACAGGAAATAAGTAAAATCAGAGCTAAAATCAATGAAATTGAAACAAAAAAATAATAATTCAACAAAACAAAAAGTCGGTTCTTTGAAAAAATATATAAAATTGATAAACCCTTAGCCAAGCTAACGGAGAGAGATAAAATTCAAATTACTAAAATTCGTGATGAAAAAGGAAATATCACAATGGATACTAAAATATCACAATGGATACCCAAATTGAATCAGGAAAACATACAAAATTTAAACAGATCAATCTCAAGCAATGAAATTGAAGATGCCAGGAAAAGCCAACCAACAAAGAAAAAGCCCAGGACCAGATAGATGGATTCTCAGTTGAGATCTACTGGATGTTCAAAGAATTAACACCAATCCTCCTCAAATTATTGGATGAAATAGAAAAGGAGGGAACCCTTCCAAACTCATTCTATGAAGCTAGTATCACCCTGATACCAAAACCAGACAAAGACACACCAAAGAAAGAAAACAAAACTTCAGAACAATATCCCTGATAAACACAGATGCAAAAATTCTTAATAAAATACTGGCAAATCACATACCAAAAAATATTAAAAAGACAGTGCACTATGATCAAGTGGGGTTCATCCCAGGGATGCAAGGTTGGTTCAACATAGGAAATCAATAAACATAATTCATCACATCAATAGACCTAAAGACTAGAATCACATGATTATCTCAATAGATGCAGAAAAATCATTTGACAAAATACAGCAGCCATTCAGGTTCAAAACACTAGATAAACTAGGGATAGTAGGAATATACCTCAACATTATAAAAGCTATCTATGCTAAGCCCAAGGCCAACATCATTCTAAATGAAGAAAAATTGACAGAATTCTCTCTAAAATCTGGAACAAGATAAGGACTCTCTTTTTCACCACTTCTATTTGACACAGTCCTTGAAATTCTAGCCAGAGCCATTAGCCAGAAGAAATTAAAGGGATACTAATTGGAAAAGATGAACTCAAACTATCCCTATTTGCTCACGACATGATTCTATATTTAGAAGACCCAAACAACTCTACCAGAAAACTTTTAGAATTCATAAATGAATTCAGTAAAGTAGCAGGATATAAAATTAACACACATAACTCAATTGCATTCCTATATATCAGTGAGGAATCAATTGAAAGAGAAATTAGAAAAACCATCCCATTCACAATAGCCTAGAAAAAAATTTAGGAATCAAACAAAAGAGGTGAAAGTCCTCTACAATAAAAACTACAGAACACTAAAGTAAGAAATTGAAGAAGATCTTAGAAGATGAACAGATCTCCCACATTCTTGGATAGGCAGAATTAATATTGTAAAAATGACCATACTAACAAAAGAGCTATACAGATTTAATGCAATTCCTATTAATATTCTAAAGACATTCTTCATAGAAATAGAAAAGGCAACCATGAAATTCGTTTGGAAAAAGAGACCCAGAATAGCCAAAGCAATCCTTAGTGAGAAAAGCGAAACGAGGCATCACAATACCAAATCTTAAATTACACTACAGAGATAGAATAACAAAAACTGCATGGTATTGCAACCAAAACAGACATGCAGACCAATGGTACAGAATAGAAGACACAGAGACTAACCCACATAAATACAGTTATCTCATACTAGATGAAGTCATCATAAACATACATTGGAGAAAATATAGCCTCTTCAACAAATGGTGCTGGGAAAACTGGAAATCCCAATATGTAGCAAAATGAAATTAAACCCCTATCTCTCACCATGCACAAAACTCAACTCAAAGTAGATCAAGGACCTGGGCATTAGAACAGAGACTCTGCGCCTGCTAGAAGAAAAGGTGGGCCCAAATAATCCATCTTGTTGGCTCTGAAACTGACTTCCTTAACAAGACTCCTAAAATGCAAGAAGTAAAATCAAGAATTAATAAATGGGATGGTATCAAACTAAAAAGCTTCTTCACAGCAAAGGAAACAATGAAGAATGTGAAGAGAAAGCCTACAGAATGGGAGAAAAATCTTTGCCACTTGTACCTCAGATAGAGCACTAATCTCTAGGATATATAAAGAATATACATCAAAAAACTTAACACTAAAATAACAACAATAACAACAACAACCACCACCATTCAATCAATACATGGGAAAGAAATTGAACAAGGACTTCACAGAAGAAATAAATACAAATGATCAACAAATATATGAAAAAATGTTCAACATCTCTAGCAATTAGAGAAATGCCAATTAAAATTACACTGAGATTCCATCTCACTCTAGTCAGAAATGGCAATTATCAAGAATACATAACAATTAATGGTGGTGAGGATGGGGGAAAAGGTTCACTCGTACATTGCTGGTGGGACCGCAAATTGGTCAAACCACTATGGAAAGTAGTATGGAGAGTCCTCAGGAAACTTGGAATAGAACCACCATTTGACCCAGTTATCCCACTCTTTGGTATATACCCAAAGGACTTAAAATCAGCACATTACCATGGCACAGCCACATTAATATTTACAGCAGCTCAATTCATTGTAGGTAAGGTATGGATAAAGAAAATGCCCATCAACAGATGAATGGATAAAGAAAATGTTCTATATATACATAATGGAATATTTCTCAGCCATAAAGAAGAATGAAATTATGGCATTTGCCAGTAAATGGATGGAACTGGAGACTATCGTGCTAAGTGAAATAAGCCAATCCAAAAAAAACCCAAAGGCCAAATGTTCTTTCTGATATGTGATGCTAACACACAATAAGATTGGGGTGAGAGGAAAGGAAGAATAGAAGTTCATAGGATTAGACAAAGG
Organism: Geosciurus inauris; assembly: GCA_004024805.1. Classification (NCBI taxonomy): domain Eukaryota; kingdom Metazoa; phylum Chordata; class Mammalia; order Rodentia; family Sciuridae; genus Geosciurus; species Geosciurus inauris. The sequence goes on from PVHX01020124.1 coordinate 9,324, forward strand.
GGAATGAAGGAAAGGGAAGAGAAAGTAGATGTAAATAGGAAAGGCAGTAGAATGAATCAGACATAACTTTCCTATGTTCATATATGAATGCACAACCAGTGTAACTCCATACCATGTACAACCACAAGAATGAGAAGTTATAATCCATGTATAATATGTCAAAATATACTCTATTGTCATGTATATCTAAAAAGAACAAAAAAATAAAGAGAAGAGTCAATAAATTCTATTTTACTTTTTATGTTAGTATTGATGGATGGGTTCATTCATTTATCTGTATGGCTTTTTTATAAACTAATACTCTAAAATGAAAATGGGATATATATCTTCCAAATTATTCTATCAAGATGTTTAATTAAAAATTCTGAAGAGTGGTAAAATTTGGGGAACAGGTGGGAAAAATTACTATGAAAGACACAAAATAAAAGTACAAAAGAAGTAATGTAAGTGAAATTAAGTATGTCAGTTATCAAGACATATTAAAGACCAAATATTATAAGGTTAGATTAGCCATATTCTATTTATAAGAGAAATATTTAAAATAACATGTTCAAAAAAAAGTGATAAATATGGCTCCCAAATTAAGTATGTTAAAAGTATCAATATCAAGCAAACTTTCAAGGCATGAAGCATTAAATGGGGCAAATATACAAATGAGAATAAAGTTGTAAGAGAATAAACTTTTATGGTAAAATTTAGCATTGATGTTCTCTGTCTTTAACAGATCAACTATACAAAAAGAATAACAATACAAATAATATAAATGAAAGTCTGATTTAATGCTGAAGGTAACAAATAGAATGTGCATATAAAAAAGCTATTCATGGAAAATTTACAAAAATATTTGACATATCTAGACCAAGGAAAAAGCCTCAATAAAATTTTTTCTAAAAGTTAAAATCCACAGAATTTTTGAACCTTATTTGAATTAAAATAAACTAGAAATAAACAAGCTAGAAATAAACGCTCTCCTGACCAGTCTTGAGTCAAAAACAGAAAATCAAAATTTCAATCACAAATTAGAAAATAACAATTTGTAAAATCTGCACATGAAAAAACAGGTACTTCTGCACACAAGTCTGATTTGTTTCTCATGATAGAAAGGAGTTATATGGTGATCAATGTGATCAATGAAAATTCCCCATATGATAGTAGTAATTGAGGCAAAGCCAAGAGAAATACCAAAGCACCAATTAATTTGGAAAAATCACCAACAGATGAATGGAAGTCAAGGGACATTAATTCAGTGATTTAGAACAGTTAATTAACTAAAAGAAATATATTAATAGTACTTGATTTTCACACCAATAAAGTAAAAATCAGTTCCTCTGTGTAACAGCCAGATTAGCAATAACTATTTATTAACCAACGAGTAAAAAGAAGGTTCAGACTACTTAACATCCTAGTAGTTTGATCAAACCAACTGAAAGGGATAGCTGAATGGCATATTTTCATAAATATATGCTAATTTGAAACACAGAATATCCATATAATTCATGTGAATAAATAAACATGAGCTAGGAGAAGTTTCTTGTTTATCTTCTTGTTCTGTCCTATCATCCCTTTAAGGCAGATCTTTTTATTTTTTGGTACTGGGGATTGAACTCAGGAGTACATGACCACTGAGCCACATCTCCAGCCCTATTTTGTGTTTTTTTACGTAGAGACAGAGTCTCACTGAGTTGCTTAGCACCTTGCCGTCACTGAGGCTGGCTTTGAACTTGCAATTCTCCTGTCTCAGCCTTCCAAAGTGCTGGGATTACAGGCTTGTGCCACCGTGCCCAGCTTTAAGGCAGATCTTTATGTCAGAGGTTTCATTCATACATTTACAAAGAAATATGAGCATGTTTAGGTTGCTTTATACTATAATTCTGAAATTATAGCAGAGAATTTTATGTTTGACTATGTTTGGACTTGATCTTAAACTGCTAAAAATCTGTCAATTATAATAAGCATAAAAATTTTCAGAGAACTAAAAGGCTAAGAAAAAAATCTTAGTGGAATTTTTTTTTTTTGGTACTGGGGATTGAACTCAGGGGCACTCGACCACTGAGCCACATCCCCAGCCCTATTTTGTGTTTTATGTAGAGACAGGGTCTCACTGAGTTGCTTGGCGCCTCGCCATTGCTGAGGCTGGCTTTGAACTCGCGATTCTCCTGTCTCAGCCTCCCAAAGTGCTGGGATTACAGGCTTGAGCCACCGCGCCCGGCTGGAATTTTTTTTTCTGGGAAATAATGAATTTTTCAACTCTTCATAAAAAGAAAATAAACTGTTAGTTTAATGCTAATAAAACCAACCTGTAATTTTTGCTGCCTTTTCCTCTTGGTTCACTCGGTTCTCGTCATCATCTTCATTATCTTCTTCAAAGTCATCCAAATTGCCAATGTCAGCTTGCTTCATACTCATCAAACTAGCCAAACTTTGCATGTCTTCATCCCTACATTAATGATTAAAAATATAATCAAATTATAATACAGTTCATTAAATGACATTGCTTGAAAAATGATTATTTCTTCTTAAGAAAATACAGGCTGAGCATCCCTAATCCAAAAATTCAAAATCCAAATGTTTCAAAGTCTAAAACTTCTAAGCCACTGAGAGAATGCCACAAGAGAAAAATTCCCACCCAAGTTCACATGATAGGTTGCAGTAAAACTTCAGGTGCACTAAAAATACTGTATAAAATTACCTTCAGGCATATAAGGTGTGTAAAGTGTATATGAAACATAAATGAATTGAGTATTTAGACTTGGGTCCAAGCCCCAATATGCCTCATTGTATACATGTAAATATTTCAATATCGAAAAAAATCTGAAATCTGAAACACTTCTGGTCCTAATCATTTTGGATAAGAGAAACTCTATATTATTAACATATTCTTTCTTTCTATAAATATGCAAATAAATCTTTTTTACCAGTTGTATAAGAATATTGAATAATCTAAATACTACTAATCATTAATTTTTAAATAGCATGCTTAATAAGTAAAAAGAAAAAAATTAAAAACTAACTAGTTAGGAGTTAGTTTAAATCTGTGGCTATTCATAAAACAATAGGATAAGCCAGGTGCAGTGGTATACAACTATAATCCCAGCAACTTGGGAGGCTGAGACAGGAGGATTGCAAATTCCAGACCAGCCTCAGCAATTTAGCAAGGCACTCAGCAACTTAAGACCCTGTCTCAGAATAAAAAATAAAAGGGACTGGGGATATAGCTCAGTGGTAAAGAACCCCTGAGTTCAATCCCCAGCACCAAAAATCAATCACTCACTCAATAGGATATTTGCATATCAGATGATATCTAGACTTGAAAATATTAAAATTTTCAAAAGGAATTAGAACAGGAATTCTTAAAGTCCATGACCGGTTTTGGATTTATGGGTTAGAGAAAAAAAGTAGTAAGCTCCTGTAAATCATATTTAAATCTTGCTTAAATGTGTAATTTTTTTCAAAAGACTCATACCCCACAAACACACAAAGTTAAAGAACTATTGTAATAGAAAAAGCACCTTAAAAAGAAAGCCTACCTTTTTAAGGAATTACAAGATAAAATATGGCATAGTTTGATTATAAGTTAATCAAAATCTTATTAAAATATTTTTTAAAAATTTTTTAATTGTAGATGGACATAATATCTTTATTTTATTTATTTTTATGTGGTACTGAGGATTGAATCCAGTGCCTCACACATGCTAGGCAAGTACTCTACCACTGAGCCATAACCCCAGTCCCCTTATTAAAATCTTGATGTTAAAATCTTGAAGTATTTGAAATATAAATTTGTTAAGTTTACTTAAATATTCTGTTTTTAACCTTAACTTCAAATAAACCACAGTGAATGAATTTCTAGCATGTTACATAGAAATTAATTTTTGATTTGGTACACTTCCTCCAAATGCAGATAGTCAAATTAAAATACTGTTTTCTTATAAAGTAATGCTTGCTAATATTTACTTAACTTCTAAATACAGTATGGCTTTGCAAACTAAACCAATTTTTGTAATTCTTTGCATCTTATTTCATATAGGCTTAGCTAACAAAGTTGTTTTTCCCTTTTTAAATAAATTTAGTGATATAAAGTCTGCATGAGCAACAACAAAAAGTTGTATAACTTCATATAAATACTTTACAAATTGCTTATTTACCACTAATAGAATAGGAATATAATTTCAAAAGATATCATTTCTAAAAAGTTAATTTGCTTAATTTTTTCACTTTAATTTACTCATATTTTAACCCTGAACATTTTTCTTTGAGGAAGGTAAAGAGGTAAGAAAGGAGGAGGTAGAGAAGGAATTCAGGGTATTCTAAGAGTCTCCATTCAATTCAAATTGAGACATTTGATTCAGGTGAATTTCTTCTCATCCAAATTACTGTGAATGGTGCCGATTCGCTTATTGCTGCCCAGTGGAAGGAAGTCCACCCTTAAAGGATCTTCTCTGAATTTGTTTTCTCTCTTCCTGTGTTTCCTTTCCTTTCATTTTGGCTTAAACTTCAGGATAAGATATTTTTAATATCTCTGTATTTTCGCCTACAGTTTGAGGTCCTGAGATGAAAACTAAGATGTTTCCATTCTGGACTAACCACACTCACTTAGAACATAACTTCCCTGAGAGGAGGCTTATTGTTGTTATCTACCAAGTTATTTGCTGCCATGTAGACAAGTGCCAAACATGTCATTTTGAGTGATGCACAGAATCCAGTCCTATCATTTCAAGTAGACATGGCCAATTATAGTAACCACATTCCACTAGGTCAGATATGTTCAGAACTGTGATTTGGATTGGATTGAAACATTCATTGCTACCTTTTTCCTCACCTTTAATAGGAAATTCTACGCATAGCATTTCCATTTATCTCATCCCTTCATCTTCTACTTCAAGTAGGTACTAACCCTTTCATTACACCAATAGCATGCACTTACTCTAACTGTATGCAATAACCAGAGTGACTGATACTTTTTCCCTCCTGCTCTATGTATGTTTCACCTCATTTTAATCCTGTCAGAATTTTACTCTTTTAAAAGACTAGACCCAAATCTAGAAATCTTTGTGCAATGCTTATTCAATGTTTAAGAAGTAATTTTTGGTTTTTATTTTTTGAGATAGGGTATTGCTTTGTTGCCTCTCAAAATCCTGGGCTAAGCAATCCTCCCACCTCAGTATCCTCAGTAATGGGGATACAGGCACATACCACTGCACTTCTCAGAAGTGATTTTTTTTTTTGGTACTGGAGATTGAACTCAGGGGCACTTGACCACTGAGCCACATCCCCAGCCCTATTTTGTGTTTTTTTTTTTTTTATGTAGAGACAAGGTCTCACTGAGTTGCTTAGTGCCTCACCATTGCTGAGGCTGGCTTTGAACTCGCGATTCTCCTGTCTCAGCCTCCCGAAGTGCTGGGATTACAGGCTTGCGCCACCGCGCCCGGCTTCAGAAGTGAGTTTTGAAAAGGATAATGATCACGGAACATTGTTAATCTATGTGTACTTTTCTAAGCAATTTTTGGAAGGTTGAGCCAAGAAACATGAATTGGCAAAAGTTTCCTTAGTTCTTTCATCCCTTTTATCCTAAATTTTCCATTTAGGGTTCCTCTTACTTAGTTGCATCGAGTAGCCCTACAAATTTAACTGTCTGCACTTTAGACTACAGTCTGCTACAATAAAGATAAACACTTATGATACCCTATAATATCCAATTCAAAATTTGAAATCAGCTATAATCTCTTTTATATTATAGTTCATTCTTTGGAATCAAAAGAGACTATTTATAAATAACAAGGAGTTCATTTAACTCAGTCTATGAAATAAAGAATGATGGCTATGTTATATAATGTTCAACTATTGCCAATCTACTGAGCCAAAAGCTTTTTACTTATGGTGTCTTTAAACGCACTGTGAATTAAGCAGCTTATTTGACAAAAGAAACTTACGTGGCTTTTCCTTCCCGAAGGAAAATGCAAGATAATGAAAACTGGAGAGTGGCAGATACAACTTTTTTAGACAATGGCTTGAATTTTAACTTGACATCAGTCTGAGTTGGCATAGGGCTTGCATACTGTTTCATATTGATGCTGCTTGTAGCAAGAGCTTTCCTTCGACCAGAAGGGGATTCCTAGAAGACACACACACACACACACACACACACACATACACACAAATAAATAGGCAAGCAAATAAACAAAATTTTAAAGAATTGTGTATTTTGGAGTTATCTATAGGCAAATAATAAAATTTAATAACAACTGAGAACTTCCTTCTCCAATTGACTCCTATAATATAGAAATAAATAAAATTATGATGAGGTTTCATCATACCTTTTATTTCTAAGTAAGGCAGATAAGAAATTGGAAGAAGTACAGGTGGAAAAAAGGGAAGACTAGAAAACTCTAAATATCTCAGGAAAAGAAAAGGAAGGAAAAAAACAAGGACAGACAGTCTCCAGGTTTATTGTGAGAAAAGGCTCTAACATAGGGCTATGCACCAACAAGTAGTCAAAAACAATTTTCCTTCCTTTCATTGTACTTAATAGTACAATGTAGCCTACTGATATTTCTCCTTTCTAAACACTCAAAATTTTTTTACTGAACTTCCAGCCTAGGTGGTATTCTTTCTCTTTTTTTGTCTACACCATCTAAATTCTATCTACACTGTAATTTGAGCCTTATTTCTTTCCAAAGGACTTTCCTGATCATTCCAGTTTGTAATTCTCTCTCCCTTCCTTAAGATCACACATATATATGAAGGAAGAAACAGTTCTCTGATGCTAGGTCCATGACAGCACTGCTAACTAACCCCAGGAAATTTCAAAATTCTTCTGGACATAGCTATTGCAAATTCATCAGAAATGAAACACAAAATGAAACCTGTCTGCTATCAAAGGTGTTTAACATTCCATTAATAAGCCATCATATTTCCTAATTATCCATTGTAGAATAATAGCCTAAGAGAACAATTGAAACAAAACAGCAAAATAATGACTGGGCATTAATTACCTGTAAAACACTGTGTAAATTCTGAAGAGATATGATGATGAATAATACATAATCCTTGACTGTGTTCTAATGGGAAACATTTTATGGATAATTTGTGATAACATAAATCAGAGGTTATATATATTATATTATTTCTTAACATTTACTGATCTGGCAGTTGAGAGCAACATTTAAGGCTGAATTTCCAAGTTGTGTGACCTTGACCAAGTCAGGACACTTGAATCTCAGTGACCTTCCTTGCAAAATAAAGAGGAGCTAAACAAATCTACTGAAGTTCTGTAATTATTTTCTATAAAATGTTCCAACCAAGAGGAAAAGCTTCCACTAATAGCTTTGAAATTTTAATTAATAAATCTTTATTTGTCCTATGATTGACAAATCTGCCTAAAATAAGGATATACTAATTTAATCAAAACATTAAAACAGATCTCAAAAATCTGACATTTCTGCCCAGCTGAATAAGTAAAAAATGTAATATAACATTCCTAAAGAATATCTTGTTTTACAATGTGGTCTTATCTGTCAGATTATGCCCAGCAATATTATACAGACCTATTAGTGCATGTAGATACCTTGTGAATGAATTTCAAAAATGCATCAAGCACTTGAGAAGGATTTAAGCCCTCTCAGAAGAAATACTTAAGAATATGCAAATACCCTCAACTGAATCAAGTTGAACAGATGTGACTATCCCAAACAATACAAGTGTTCTTTCCCTGGTCGCTACTGTCAATCAAAGAATAAGATTAAGGTCCAAGGTTCTGACAATGTGCAAAATGAAAAAGTATGATCAGGGAGTAGCAATTTATTACACTGATATGAACAATAATCTCTTATTGTACCTTTAGAATAGCTAACAACTTCTACATATAATATAGGATTTAAAGCCCCAGTTTTGAAAGCATGACATACAAATTGTCATGTATCATTTTCAGTTTTTGTTAAATCTGTTTTACAAAGTATGACATTGATCCCTTAATGTAATTATTTAATTTTATAACAAAATAATCAAACTATAAAAATTAAGATAACTTGGAAATGAGCATGATTTTGAAAGCTCACTTTAAGGATGGTTCCTGTAAAAATCTAGATTTTTGATAATTCACATTCTGTCAATTTCATTTTTTTAGAACAAAAGTTATTTAAAATATTTTTCTGCTGAACTCAGGTTTTTATGACAAAAAGGTGCTCTTTGTTGAGGGTGATACCGAGGACTGACCTCAAGGGCACTCAAACACCGAGCCACATCCCCAGCCCAATTTTGTATTTTAGTTAGAGACAGAGTCTCACTGAGTTGCTTAGTGCCTCATTTTTTCCTGAGACTGGCTTGGAACTCCTATCTCAGTCTCCTGAGCTGCTGGGATTACAGGCATCTGCCACAACACCCGGCTACCAAAAAGATGTTCTAATTATTTGGTAAATCAAAGTCTTTGAAACAATAGCTAATAAAAACCTACTAAATTCTAAACACAATTAGCTGTACCATTTAAGCAGTGGTTCTTAAACTTCAGGGTTTATTAAAAAGCAAAAACAAAATTAGGAGAGCTGGTTAAAAATGTAGGCATATCTGATCCCACGCCTACAGATCCCACTCCTCTAGTAAACCTAGAGACGGAGCCAGGAATCTGCTGATTTCTAATAAGTAACACACACACCCATCCCACTAGTACCAGGTGATTCTGACCCAGTTAGTCTAAAAATCACATTTTCAGAAATACTTTCCACAAGGAAGTGCTAACAAAATTATTTTAACATAAAAAATCACATTTTTTGTAACTACTCTCATTGTTATAAAAAGCCTATATTTTTCTATTTCTTTGAAATCCTGCCTGTTAGAGTTGGAATCAGATGAACAAGGGTTAGAATGTGGCATCAGCAATTACTCACTTTAGCAGATTCTTCATGTATCTAAGCTTCAATCTCACATTCTCAAATTAGCAAACATTTAAAAGTTGAATAATACCAAATATCCATAAGAATGAGGAAAAATGCAAAACTCTTTTATACTTCCCAGTGTGGTGGTACACGCCTGTAATCCCAAAGATTTAGGAGGCTAAGTAAGATAAGAGAAACACAAATTTGAGACCAGTCTCAGCAATTTAGTGAGACCTTATTGCAAAATAAAAAATAAAAAGAGTTGGGAATGTAGCTCAGCTCAGTGGTAAAATATGCCTGGATTCTACCCCCAGTACCAAAAAGTAAAACAATTCTTTCATACTGCTATGTTGTATAACCATCACCACTGTCTGTTTCCAGAAATTTTTCATCAATAACTTCAACTCTCCCACCCCAGTACCTGATAACCTTTATTCTTTCTGTCTCTATAAATCTACCTATTCCTCAAATAAATGGAGTCATACAGTATTTGACCTTTTGTGTTTGGCCTCTTTCACTTAGTATAATGTTCCAAATCTATGAAAAAAAAAATCCAATTAAGCTTTTGTTTGGAACTGAATTAAATCTGCAGATCAATATGGGTGCCAGGACATCTTCACAATTGAGTCTCATTCTTTTAAAATAGGGTATTTCTATCTACCTTTTTAGAACATTAGTGTCTCTTAAAGTTTTATCATTCCCCACCGCCTACAGATCTTGTACATTTTTTCCTAGATTTATTCCTCAGTATGTAGTTCTTGTTACAAATCATATTCTTTTATTATACTGTTGAACTATTTTTGACACATAGAAAAGCAATTAAATATGCAAGCAGAATTTGCATCTACGCAATCTTACTAATATTCTTGTATTAATTTTACTATATATTTCTGTTTGGGTTTCTATTGCTATTATATCATCCACAAAGCCAGCTATTCATTTTGTTTTTCCAATCTTTAATTTCTCTTTTTTTCTTTTCTTTCTTTTTCTTTTTCTTTTCTTTTCTTTTCTTTTCTTTTTTTTTTTTTTTATGGTACACTGGCTGGATTCTTCAGTATGGTGTTGACCAGGTATAATGAAGCAGTCATTCTTGATTTATTCTTGAACTTAGAAGGAACTGCTTTTGACTTTTTATTGTTAAGTTAGTGTGTCTACTACAGATTTTTCTTTTTTAATACTACCTTTTCCTTTATAAAATTAAGGAAGCTTCCTTTTGTTACTGTTTGTTTTGAGGTTTTAATTTATTTCTAACGTTATTTATATAAATGAATACTTGTCAAATGTTTTTTCCTGTATATTTCAGGCTAATGTAAAGTTTTCTTAACTTTTAATCTTAATAGGTGGTAAATTAATAATTTTTTAAAATATGGCAACCCCACATTCCTGGGATACACCCAACTAGGTCATGTTGTAGTATGTACTATCTTTTCTGTATATTAAAATATATTTATGGCTTTGGATGCTACTTCGGCTTGCATCCAATTTGTCCCCTACAGGTTCATGTGCTGGAAGCTTAGTCCCCAGGGTGGTGGTGTTGAGGTGGTAGAACCTTTAAGGGAGGAGGCCTTGAGGAAAGTAATTAGGTCACAAGGGCTCCACCCTCATGAATGGATTGATGCTATTTCATCATTCTGTAGATGTGGATTAATTCCTGCCAGAGAGCATTGTTATAAAAGAGGCAGCCTGGGACCTCCCTGCTGTCTGGCTTCTTTTCTCACACTCCTATCTTTTCTGTACTTAAGTGTTTCCCTTTCTACTTGTCAGTCATGTTGTGATGTAGCCAGGGTTACCCTCACCAGATACTGCATGATGCAGTTTGGAGTTTTCATCTACTAGAATTGTGAGCCAAATAATCCTCTTTTCTTTTTACATTCTTATATTACATTATATATTAGCCTCAGGTTTTTGCTACAGCAACACAAAATGGACTAAAATGAATGCCTAATATTTTGCACATAAATTTTTCATGGCGAAGATAGGTTTATAATTTTATTTTTATACATGCTGCTTAATTCTTATCTCAACCTGATAAAATGAGCCTTCTTCTGTTCCCAGAAAGACTTGGAATTATCTGTTCCAAATGTTTGGTTGGAGGCACCTAAAGCCATCATCTGGCAGGGGCCTATACCCTATCTCTGAAAGCAGATGCCTCCATTATGGAACACATTCGTGGCCATCTTGGATCTGAGGGGGAGATACAAGTAAACAACAGACAACCCCACCTACTGGATGAGAAGGGAAGCAAGCCTTTTATTTACCTTGAGATTTTTTTTTCCCTCTATTATCCTTTTTTTCCCTCTCTCTTGCTCTTTTCCTACCCTCATATCCCCAACATTTATGATACCAAGTATTTTTCATGCATTAGGCTAATGAGGACTGGGATATATGATTAGTATATTACAGTTGTATTATATAGTCTTGTATCTTCTATTTTTATATTTTTTATTTTTCTTAATTTTTATGTTTCCTTGTTTGTTGTACTCTATTTTCTTCCTACTTGTCTTCCCCAAATCTCTTTCTCTCTTTTCTTCTACTAGCCAACTTCTTTTGCATTCCTCTTTCACGTTTTCTAAGATCTAATAACTCTATATCCTTACTTCCTACCTCCCTATCAGCTCATCCTATACCTCACCCCCATTTCTCTCTAGTCCACCAGCAGAAACTGTAGACCATTTTGCAAATCTATTGTTTATATAGTAGATACTAATTGAACTCATAATTTCTGTATATTGTGACAAAGCCATAAATGTCCGATTAGGTACTACTTGGCTTAAAGCTACATATTGTTTGTATTGGGAACTGTTGATATTGGTCTCCCCCTTAAAGTAGAGGTATTGGAACCCTGCAGGGAATCCATAAGCCTATAGGATAAAGACTGTAACACCTTGGATTTGCAGTGCTAGAAGAGAAGACACACGAACAACATGAAAAAACAAGGGAAGAAAGTGCCCCAAACAAACCAAGATACTACATTTTTAGAATCCATGGTCAGCCCAACAGAAGAAATGTCAGAGAAGTTCAGGATGTACATAATTAAAATGTGCTATGAATTAAAGGATGATATGAGAGCAAACACAGGCAGCAAAAGATCATTTTGATAAAGAGCTACATAGGCAAATACAGGAAGCAAAAGATTACTTCAATAAAGAGATAGAGATTCTGAAAAAGAATCAAACAGAAATCCTCAAAATGAAAGAAACAATAAACCAAATCAAAACCTCAATAGAAAGCATAACCAACAGATTAGATCATTTGGAAGACAGAACTTCAGACAATGAAGACAAAATATTTAATCTTGAAAATAGAGTTGATCACACAGTGAAGATGGTATGAAACCATGAGCAGAACATCCAAGAATAATGTAATAACATGAAAGACCAAACTTAAGAATTATTGGGATAGAAGAAGGCATAGGATTTTAAACCAAAGGAATGAACAACCTATTCAATGAAATAGTATCAGAAAATTTTCCAAACATGAAGAACAAATTGGATAATCAAATACAAGAGGCTTACAGAACACCGAATGTACAAAATCACAACAGATCTACATCAAGGCACATCATAGTTAAAATGCTTAGTATACGGAATAAGGGGAGGACCTTAAAAGCCACAAGAGAAAGGAACCAGATTAGATATAGATGAAAACCACTTAGGATCTCTGCAGACTTCTCAATCCAGACCCTTAAAGCTAGAAGAGCTTAGAACAACATATACCAAGCTCTGAAAGACAATGGATGCTAACCAAGAATCTTATATCCAGCAAAATTAAGTTTTATATTTGATGAGATAAAAACCTTCCAAGATAAACAAAAGTTAAAAGAATTTACAGCAAGAAAGCCTGCACTATAGAACATTCTTTGCAAAATATTCCATGAGGAAATGAAAAACAACAATGAAAACCTGCAAAGGGAGGAACTACACTAAAGGAAAGGCCAATCAAAGGAGAAACCTAGTCAAGTTAAAAACTAAAAATAAACCAAAATGTCTGGGAATACAAACCATGTCTCAATAATAACCCGGAATGTGAATGGCCTAAACTCACCAATTAAAAGACATAGACTGGCAGATTGGATTTTTAAAAAAGAGCCAACAATATGTTGCCTCCAAGAGACTCATCTCATAGGAAAAGACATCCATAGACTGAAGGTGAAAGAATGGGGAAAAATGTATCACTCACATGGACTATGTAAACAAGCAGGTGTTCCCATCCTCATATCAGATAAAGTGGACTTCAAACCAAAGGGAAAAAGAAGGTCATTTCATACTGCTTAAGAGAACCATACATCAACAAGACATAAGAATCTTAAATATCTATGCCCAAACAATGGGCGTCTATGTATGTCAAACAAACACTTTTCAACTTCAAGAATCAAACAAATCACAACACAATAGTACTGGGTGACTTTAATATACCCCTCTCACCACTGGATAGATACTCCAAACAAAAACTAAACAAAGAAACTATAGAACTCAATAAAACAATCAATAATTTAGACTTAACAGACATATATAGGATATTCTATCCTTCAACAAGTGAATACACTTTTTTCTCAGCAGCATATGGATCGTTCTCCAAAATAGATTATATGTTATGCCACAAAGCTAGTCTTAGCAAGTACAAAGAAATAGAGATACTATCCTGCATTCTATCTGACCATAATGAAACAAAATTAGAAATTAATGACAGATTAAAAAATAGAAGCTACTCCAACACCTGAAGACTCAATAATATGCTATTGAATGATGCATGGATAACAGAAGACATTAGGGAGGAGATAAAAATTCTTAGAGGTAAATGGGAACTCTGATACAACATATCAAAATCTCTGGGACACTATGAAGGCAGTGCTAATAGGAAAGTTCACTGCATTAAGCTCATTCATTAAAAGAAGACAAAGTCAACAAATTAATGACTTGACACTACATCTCAAAGCCCTAGAAAAAAGGAACAAACCAACACCAAAAGAAGTAGAAGACAGGAAATAATTAAAATGAGGGCTGAAATCAATGAAATTGAAACAAAGGAAACAGTCCAAAAAATTGACAAAACAAAAAGCTGGTTCTTGGGGCTGGGGTTATGGTGCAGTGGTAGCGTGCTCACCTAGCACGCGTGAGGCACTGGGTTCGATCCTCAGCACCACATAAAAATAAACTAAAGATATTCTGTGCACCTACAACTAAAAAATAAATATTTAAAAAAAAAAGCTGGTTCTTTGAAAAAATAACTAAAATTGACAAACCCTTAGCCATCCTAACAAAAAGGAAAGAGAAAACCCAAATTACTAAAATTCGTGATGAAAAAAGAAATGTCACAACAGACTCTACTGAAATACAGATGATAATTAGAAATTATTTTGAAAATTTATACTCCAGTAAAACAGAAAACTCTGAACACACTAACAAATGTCTAGAGGCATATGACCTACCCAGACTGAATCAGAAGGACATTCACGACTTAAACAGATCAATTACAAGCAAGGAAGTAGAAGACACCATCAAAAGCCTACCAAACAACAAAAGCCCGGGACCAGAGGGATTCTCAGCCAAGTTCTACATGACCTACAAAGAAGAACTAACTCCAGTATTCCTCAAATTATTCCATGAAATAGAAAAGGAGGGAACCCTTCCAAACTCATTCTATGAGGCAAGTATCACCCTGATACCAAAACTAGACAAAGACACATCAAAGAAAGAAAATTTCAGACAAATATGAATACAGATGAATACAGATACAAATACAAACACAGATACAAAAATTCTCAGCAAAATTTTGGCAAATTGCATTCAAAAACATATTAAAAAAAATAGTGCACCATGATCAAGTGGGGTTCATTCTAGGAATGCAAGGTTGGTTCAACATACAGAAATCAATTAACATAATCCATCACATCAACAGACTTAGAGATAAGAATCATATAATTTTATCAATTGATGCAGAGAAAGTATTTGACAAAATATACCACACTTTCATGTTTAAAATACTATAAAAACTAGAGATAGTAGGAACATACCTCAACATTGTAAAAGCAATCTATGCTAAACCCAAGACCAATATCATCCTGAATGGAGAAAAATTGGAAGCAGTCTCTCTAAAAACAGGAACATGACAGGGATGCCCTCTTTCACTACTTCAATTCAACACAGTCCTTGAAACTCTAGCCAGAGCAATTAGACAGACAATAGAAATCAAAGGGATACGAATAGGAAAAGAACAACTCAAACTATCATTATTTGTGGATGACATGATACTGTACTTAGAGGATCTTAAAAATTCCACTAGAAAGCTTCTAGAATAAATAAATTCAGCAAAGTTGCAGGATATAAAATCAACACCCATAAATCAAATGCATTTCTATGCATCAGTGATGAATCCTCTGAAAGAGAAAACAGGAGAACTACTCCATTCACAATAGCCTCAAAATAAAATAAAATAAAATACTTGGAATCAATCTAACAAGAGAGGTGAAAGACCTCTACAATGAAAACTACAGGACATTAAAGAAAAAAATTGAACAAGATCTTAGAATATGGAAAGATCTCCCATGCTCTTGGATAGGCAGAATCAATATTGTCAAAATGGCCATACTACCCAAAGCACTATACAGATTCAATGTGATTCCAATTAAAATCCCACATCATTCCTTGTAGAAATAGAAACAGCAATCATGAAATTCATTTGGAAAAATAAGAGACCTAGAATAGCCAAAGCAATCCTTAGTAAGAAGAGTGAAGCAGGAAACATCACAATACCAGACCTTAAACTATACTACAAAGCTATAGTAACCAAAATGGCATGGTGTTGGCACCAAAATAGATATGTACACCAATGGTACAGAATAGAAGACACAGAGACAAACCCACATAAATACAGTTATCTCATACTAGACAAAGGTGCCAAAAACATACATTGGAGAAAAGATAGCCTCTTCAACAAGTGGTGCTGGGAAAACTGGAAATCCATATGCAGCAAAATGAAACTAAACCCCTTTCTCTCACCATGCACAAAACTTACCTCAAAGTGGATCAATTTCTAGGAATTAGACCAGAGACATTGAGCCTAATAGAGGAAAAAGCAGACCCAAACCTTCATGAGGTTGGATTAAGCCCCAACTTCATTAACAAGACTTCTAAAGCACAAGAAATAAAATCAAAAATCAATAAATAGGATGGATTCAAACTAAAAAGCTTCTTCTCAGCAAAACAATCAATGAGGTGAACAGAGAGCCTACATTCTGGGAGCAAATTTCTGCCACATGCACATCAGATAGAAAACTAATCTCCAGGATATATAAAGAACTCAAAAAACTTAACACCAAAAAAACAAACAACCCAATCAATAAATGGGCTGAGGAGCTGAACAGAAACTTCCTAGAAGAACATATACAATTGATCAACAAATATATGAAAAATGTTCAACATCTCTAGCAATTAGAGAAATGCAAATCAAAACTACTCTAAGATTTCATTTCACACCAGTCAGAATGGCAGCTATCAAAAATGCAAGCACAATAAGTGCTGGCGAGGGTGTGGAGAGAAAGGCACACTCATACATTGCTGGTGGGACTGCAAATTGGTGTGACCAATCTGGAAAGCAGTATGGAGATTCCTTAGAAAACTTGCAATGGAACCACCATTTGACCCAGTTTCCCCACACCTCGGTCTATACCCCAAAGACTTAAAAAGAGCATACTACAGTGATGCAGCCACTTCAAAGTTGATAGCAGCACAATTCACAATTGCTAAACTGGGGAAGCAACCCAGATGCCCTTCAATAGATGAATGGATAAAGAAACTGTGGTATATATACACAATGGAATATTACTCAGCAATAAAAGAGAATAAAATTATGGCATTTGCAGGTAAATGGATGGAATCAGAAAACATCATGCCAAGTGAAGTAAGCTAATCCTAAAAAACCAAAGGCTGAATGTTTTCTCTGATTAGTGGATGCTGATACATAATGGGGGTGTAGATGGGGAGCATGAGAGTAATGGAGGAACTCTGGAAAGGGCAAAGGGGAGGTAGGGAAAGGGAGGGGCATAGGGGTGAAATGAGGTGGACATCACTACCCTAGGTACATGTATGAAGACACAAATGGTGTGACCCTATCTTACAACCAGAGAAATGGAAAACTGTGTACTATGACTTGAAATGCATTCTTTTAAAAGATAACAATTTTAAAAAACCAAGTGATAGACTTTATGATAAACCCCTCTTTTCAATTCAACACCCCACCTCCTGAACACACACAAAGCACTCACACAATTTTTGAGCATTTTCTTAATATTTATGGCTAAACTATCATTGTTTTTTTTAAAATTGGATTAATATAATGTAACTTCAAAATCATCTTGCTACTGCTGCCTCTGTCCTGCAATTATTCCCAGTGTAGCAACTACAATGATCCTGTTCAAGTCAGATCATTGTACTCCTTTATTCAAAAGCCTGCAAACAGTCCCAGAGTAAAATCCAAAGTCCTAAGTAGGACCAATAGCCCCATATGATCAGACCTCTCTGACTTTGCTCTCTGACTTTTTTTCCTAGGATATTTTCCCTCTCATTTTCTCTGCTCTACTAGTCTGGCCTACTCACCATTTCTCCCATACACTAGGCAGGCATCTTCCATAGAGTATTGCATTTGTTATCTCTCTTACCAGGAATGTTCTTCTCATAGGCATTATATGATCAGCTCTCCCAATTCCTTCAAATCTTTTCTTAAAACTCATTTCACCGGCTGAGTACAGTGGCACATGCCTGTTATCCCAGCAACACAGAAGGTTGAGGCAGGAGGATCACAAGTTTGAAGCCAGCCTCAACAACTTAATGCGACCCTAAGCAACTTAGTGAAATCCTCTCTCAAAATAAAAAATAAAAAGGACTGAGGATGTAGCTCAGTGGTTTTGCACCCCTAGGTTCAATTGGAAGGATAGAAGGAAGGAAAGACGGGAGGGAGGAAAAGAAGGAGGAAGGAAGGTCAGACCTACTTGACTTAACAGACAGGTTTTCTCTGACCACCTTACCTAAAATTTCAACCACTTTCCCAACAGATGTATTTCATCTTCTCATTCTTTACGTTCTCCCTCTTCCTTATCTCATACTCTCAAGTATGCAAATTATTTATTAATTTATCTCTTCCCTATTGTAAGTTCAATGAGAGCAGAAGTTCACTACTGTAAGTTCACTACTGGATCCTAGTTCAAGAACCATTCATTGCTCAATAAATACTTGTTGAGTAAATGAATGAGTGAATTATAATTGTATGACTTATTATCAAAACACTTTGAATTACCTTTACATCATTAGTTTCCTCTGCTCAAGATTTTTTTTTCACATCCCTCTCAAAAACAGGAGAAATAGGGATGTGAGCTTTCCTAACACTGAGTGACTTATAATTTAGTGACAAGAACTATACAGTCTATTTCCATTTGTTGATCTGGGTAGAGGTGTCTCCAAGCCAAAAAGGCACTAACAAGTAAAGGGGACCCTAGATGTAAAGAGGAATGGGGCAAAATAGGAATCCCTTCATTAGGTTTATATGTAGGAAGGGAAGTGAAACTGGTAAGCAGCATCAGTGCACCAGTACATCCTGCGAAATTTATTCCAGAAGCATTGTGTGGGGAAGCCAGCTGTCAGAGACTTCACAGAATTAGCAGAGTTAGGAGCAAATGGGGCCCTGTCTGAAACTAGGAATATCCATGACTGAACTCCATACAGACTGTTCATCAACCAGAAGCCACAGATTTCTTTACAGGCTCCTCTTTCTCCTTCTGACATTTAACTTCCTCTTCTTTTAGGACTATCTCCATGAATAGCATATTGCCAGAAAAACTTGTTAACCCAGTCTGATAATCACTGGCTTTTGCTTGGACAGCTTAAGCCAACAGTTCTCAATTGTTTTTGTCTCAAGATCCTTTTATATGTTTTAATTGAGACTTCCAATGAGCTTTTGCTTATGTAGCTTATATTCATCAATATTTATTCTATTAAAAATTAAAAATAAATGAAAAAGTAATTTAAAACTCATGTTAATATGTTTTCAGAATAAATATACTTTCTATACAAAACATCTGTTTTACATTTCTCTGTTTTACATTTCTTCCTTATCTGTCTAAAATCTCCTTAGTATCTGAGTTTTCCTCTGTTGTTTAGCTTTTTAAAATTAATTGATTAATATTTGGCAG
Source organism: Geosciurus inauris (assembly GCA_004024805.1). Taxonomy (NCBI): domain Eukaryota; kingdom Metazoa; phylum Chordata; class Mammalia; order Rodentia; family Sciuridae; genus Geosciurus; species Geosciurus inauris. Next base: position 28,374 of record PVHX01020124.1, read on the forward strand.
TACTGGGGATTGAGCCCAGGGTCTGATGTATGATAAGCAAGTGCTCTACCACTGAGCCACATCCTCATCCCTTAATGTTGGCTTTAAAACAGATGATTCTACTGCCATATCATATATTGTTTTGGTTGAAGTATTCATACAACATCAAGAAAATCAGGTCTCACAAAGGTATGTAGCTGAAAAAGACAGGAACATTTTAATAACCTTTTCAGATAATTTTGGATCTTTGTATCTGATAGGACACCAAAGCTGTACAAGTAGTAATTTCTTAAAGGTTAATGGTAATGCAGAATATGAAACCTTTTTTATCAATGAACTTTTAAACTCTGTTATATTAAAATATATTAACCTAGCATGTAACTGAATGAATCTTTTACCCATGCATGATTTTCTAACATTGTACTTTGATCATTTGTAAAATAACAAATTATCTGAATTATGCAAATGTTGACACATTACATTATTCAATACCAAAAAATTACATTTCATCAGAAAAAATTTTGAGCATTGGGAAACTATCAAGCTAAAGGTGGTGAACATAAGTTTTTCCAAATCTGAATTTCTATTGAAAACTTGAATTTTATCATAACACATAATTTCAGTTGCTTACTTATAAGTGGTATGTTCACTCTGTTCAGTTTCAGAAATAATTTGCCAAATACTCAATGATGAATAACCACAGTCTGTCTACTACTCTTTTTTTTTTTCAAGTAAAATTAGTGTTCCAGGAAAAAAGGTGTTACTTTAGTTTAGAACCCCAATGATAGCCCAAGTGCTTTTTCTTGATAAACTTTGTCTTTTGTAATGCAGCATTAGCACTTTATACAAACTTTTGTCAAAGAACATATTCAAAAAACTAGTACTCAAGTGTTAAAATTTAATCCTTACACTGATGATACAATTCTGGAGTCTTAATTTCATGCAACAAAGGGATTTTATTATACTTTCCACCTTGGGGGAATGGGAAGTACTAGACTTTCCCTGAATCTCCATACAGAAATAAAAGCAGTAAATCATGGGTTCAATAGAAACCCTTATGGTCAATGCACATCTTCCAGACTACCTGCTTTCAATTATTACCATTACTGTTTTATGTTTTAGATTCTATCAAGTGTCATTTTCAGGAGTACATTTAAAAAGACTTTTTTTCTTTCATATTTTACCTATGTGTTTAGCTATTTTCTGATAGGGGTTACTCATGCTAAGTCTGTCTCATTGCCAGAAACAGAATTCTTCATTTGAATTTTACAAAAACAGAACTGAGCTTTTTGATAAACCACCATCACAATAAAGTTTACTTGTCTCACAATAACATAAGCTCTTCAATTTAGTAATTCTTAAGACTTGTCAGGGTTGAGATTTATTTTATTGGAATTCTGTAGATGTGGATCTGTGATTATCAATACAACCATCTCTTGATTTTGTTGTTTTGTCTGTTTAGATGTCATGCCTTATCATCAATTATGAAGTACCTGATGTTTGTGATATACTCCCCTTCTATAGTCTCATAGTCTAATGCCTGATCTTGTTTTTGAACTCTTAAGCCTTGCTCTGAGTACTACTGAATCAGGACACCAAAAAATAAGGTGAATTAGGCAACTAGAATTCTAAAAAGTACTCTAAGAAAATGTGACTAGATTAACGTTGGCCTTAAAAGTTATTCAATCCTTACCCCCTCTGTCTCATGATTACATGAATTATTTCACAACATAAAGAACTAACACTCAATTATTTGTATCAATACGCATTTTCTCTATTGGCTGAAAAAACAAAAATTATCATTGTTGGCCTTAAAAGTTATTCAATCTTTACCCTCTGTCTCATGATTACATGAATTATTTCACAGTATAAAGAACTAACACTCAATTATTTGTATCAATACGCATTTTCTCTACTGACTAAAAAAACAAAATTATCACCTGAGATAATGTGGTGTTTGAAGACACCTTAGAAGTTTCTTAATTCAATTTGTTACCCCAATGCAAGAATACTTAGTGGAGAGTTGTTTCTTGGTACTTTTCATTCAAATTCCATCTAAAATCTCCCAAGACTTTGCTCTTTCTCAAACAAATAATTTTGTACACTACAATATCAAAACCAACAATTTTGCTTTATTTATTCAAAAAACAGTTATGACACCTATTATGTGCCTTGGTGTTCTTTCACTTAGCTCTGTGATAACATTTTAAATTTTATTTCCAAATGATAAAAACCAATCTGGAAGTCAAACAGTTTTAACTTTTTCAAAATTGTGACCATTGGTCCTTTGAATTGTCATAAGTGTAACATTTCTTGGGCCATGCTGAAAAGATCTTTGCTTCATCAGCAGACCAAAATGAAACACTACAGAGTTTAATTTGGAATTCATGGAGCAATTAAATGCAAAAGTAGACATGTCACAGGAAACTCAACCACGAAGACTTAACTGGAAAACATATCAGCTATAATAATCAATCTAGATGGTAGGGATGAAAGAGTTTGGTAGCATAAATGTAAACAGAAAGAATCAACATTTAAAAATCTGTTTAGATATATATTAATTAAGAATCAAATCTAATTTTCCTGTTTAAAAAAATCCAAATAAAAAACTTCAGCCTTCTCGGGCTGCGACTGTGACTCAGTGGGAGAACGCTTGCCTCGCATGTGTGAGGCACTGGGTTTGATCCTCAGCACCACATAAAAAAATAAAATAAAATAAAATAAAGATATCGTGTCCATCTACAACTAAAAAAAATTAAAAAAAAAAACTTCAGTCTTCTCAGAGGGAAACTCCAGATATATTTTATATATTATATTTATATATTTTATACATAAAAACAAGTCTAAATAGGTTCAAAAGTCTAAATAGGTTGTAGGTTGTCCAAACTTGGGGTGGGATAAGCAGAGAGTAAACCTGATTGATGTCAATTTCTAGTACAAAATTGGCAGTTTATATCAACTCTTCCTCCTGTTGTATAACCGAAAGTTCAGTTGTCATCCTCGACTCCAATCCAATAAGGAAGACAAGGTCTTGAGCAAAAGGAAAAAGAAGGTTTATTGCTTAACTAGCGAAGGAAAAACACAGGGAACTCCTGTCCCAAAGGCTGTGAATCTGCCCAGCCACAGGAACAGGGGGCTTTTTTTTTACCTGCAAATGCCATAATTTTATTCTCTTTTATTGCTGAATAATATTCCATTGTGTATATGTACCACAGTTTCTTTATCCATTCATCTATTGAGGGGCATCTGGGTTGCTTCCACAGTTTTGCAATTGTGAATTGTGCTGCTATAAACATTGAAGTGGCTGTGTTACTGTAGTATGCTGTTTTTAAATCTTTAGGGTATAGGCCAAGGAGTGGAATAGCTGGATCAAATGGTGGTTCCATTCCAAGTTTTTTAAGGAATCTCCATACTGTATTCCAGATTGGTTGCACCAGTTTGCAGTCCCACCAGCAATGTTTGAGTCTGCCTTTTTCACCACATCCTCACCAGCACTTACTGTTGCTGGATACAGTTCTATTTAATAATGACTTTTTTTTTCCTTGTCAATCATACTTTAATAACCTTGTTTATGAAAAATAAAGCTAGATAGATGATAGATAGATGGGTGAATGGATAGAGAAATAGATAGATAGAAAGGAAGAGGCATGGCAGTACCTGAAGAAAGAGAGGTGACTGGGTGAGCAGAATTGAAATAACTGAATTCTTTTTTTTTTTAATTAGTTATTTTATTTAAATGCATTTCAAGTCATAGTACATAACCTGAGCTCAGTTTTTCCCTTTCTCTGGTTGCAAACCAGATAAAGTCACACTATTAGTGTCTTCTTACATGCACCAGGGGTAGTAATGACCATTTCAAACAACCATCATTACTATACCCATTCCCCTTTCCTTCCTCCCTCCTCCCCCTGCCACGTCTAGAGTTCCTGTATTTCTCCAATGTTTCCCGTTCCCACCCCCCTTATGAATCCTTATCCACTAATCAGCGAGAACATTTGGCATTTGGTTTTTTGGGATTGGCTTACTTCACTAAGCATAATGTTCTCCAATTCCATCCATTTGCCTGCAAATGCCATAATTTTATTCTCTCTTATTGCTGAATAATATTCCATTGTGTATACGTACCACAATTTGTTTATCCATTCATCTATTGAAGGGCATCTGGGTTGCTTCCATAGTTTTGCAATTGTGAATTGTGCTGCTATAAACATTGAGGTGACTGTTGTATTGTAGTGTGCTGTTTTTAAATCTTTAGGGTATAGGCCGAGGAGTGGGATGGCTGGATCGAATGGTAGTTCCATTCCTAGTTTTCTAAGAAATCTCCAAACT
>PVHX01020125.1:0-32730 GCA_004024805.1 Geosciurus inauris
CCCATATTTCTTGTATGTTCTCTTTATGATTTTTTACCACCTTCACTGTATGGTCAAGTTTATTTTCAAAATTTCATATCTTATCTTCAGTATCCAAGGTTCTGTTTTCTAGGTGATCTAGTCTGCCTGTGATGCTTTCTATTGTGTGTTTTATTTGGTTTATTGTTTCCTTCATTTCAAGAATTTCCGATTGGTTTTTTTTCATGATCTCTAGCTCTTTCTTAAAGTAATCTTTTGCTACTTGTAATTGCTCTCTTATCTCTTTGTTAGAATGATCAATGGTTGCCTTTATTTGCTCTCCTATTTCTTTGTTGGATTGATCAATTTTTGACTATAATTGCTTACTTATGTTATTCTTTAATTCAGTGATCATTTTAATTATGTACATTCTGAATTCTTTCTCTGACATTTCATCAACTATGTTGTCAATAGAATCTGTTACAGTGGTATTAAGGTTTATTTGGGGCACTTTCTTCCCTTGTTTTTTCATGTTGATGGTGTATCTTCCTTTCTTGCAATACAGATCTGAGGCATTGTGGCTTCTATCCTATAATCTTGTATTGACACTCCAGATTACCTGTATCTCACCTTGGAGCTACTTCTATTCCCCTAGCATCTCCAGATGGACACTATTGCCACTAAAGTTGGTGGCAGAGGTAGTGGATATACCTCTAGAGGGCAGTAGGATTGGCCTTGGCTGGGCTCCTGTGGCATTCCCTGAGGGCTGTTTTGGCCCTCTCCTGAACTCCTGCTGGTGAGCAGAATCTTTGGAGTGCAATAAGGGGCAGGCCCAAGTCTCCCTTAGGCAGGGTCACAAGCAGGAGAGTTTTTGTGTGAACCTTACCTTGAGTATGAGTTCCCCTGGGGCTGGACGCTAGCAGGCTCTGGTCTACCTTCAGCTGGGCACCCCTGGCATTCCCTGAGTGCAGTTTTGGGCCCTCTGTCTTGTCTGCCCACAGGAACCCTGGAGCAGAACTGGGGCGGGCCCATGCCTCACTTGGGTGGGGCCACTTCACACTGGGGTCTCTGCTGTGATTCTTACCCTGGGTGTGGGCTCCCTTGTGGGTAATGGCTAGCAGTCTCTGGTCTCCCTTTGGCTGGACACCTGTGGAGTTTCCTGAGGATGTTTTTCAGCCCTCTGCAGCTCCTGCCAGCCCACAGGAACTCTGGAATGGAAATGGGGCGGGCCCAGGTTGCACTTGGGTGGGGATGCCTTTTTGCTGGGGTCTCTTGGGGACTCTTACCTTGAGTGTGTGTTCTCCCATGGCTGGTAGCTATCAGTCTCTGGTCAACCCTTGGCTGGACACTTGTGGAGTTTCCTGAGGGTGGTTTTCCTGCACAGATGAATTTAATGGAGGAGTCTTCCTATGTTTTCTTGTGAAATTTGTATATCGAACATCATATTTAATTGTTTAATTCATCTCAGCTGAATTTTCTATGATGTGAGATATGTGTTTAGTTTCATTTTTTCTGCACATAGGCATTCAGTTTTCCTAGCATTTATTAAGAGACTGTCCTTTCCTTATTGTATGTTTTTATTTTTTTTTTTTTGTCAAAAAATATTTTGGCAATAAATATGTGTGTTTATTTCTAGACTTTCTTCTGTTTCATTGGTTTTTGTTTCCATTTAGAATATATGTCTGCTTTTATGCTTTTATCATATTGTTTTGATTAATAGAACTCTATAGTACGTTTTGGAATTACACAGCATGATATCTCTGGCTTTTTCCCTTGTGCTAAAGATTGTTGCTGTTTGATTGGATTTTTTCTTTGTTTGTTTGCTTTTTGGTGTGTGTGTGTGTGTGTGTGTGTGGTTCCATATGAATTTTAGTATTTTTTTTCTATTTCTGTGAAAAATACTACCATATGCTCCATCAATTCCATTTTCAAATATATATCCAAGAGAAATGAAATCAATATGTATAAAAATTATCTGTACTCCATGTTCATTTCAGTATTACTAACCATAACCAAAATATGAAATCTATTTAAATGTTATTTGACAGATGAATACAGAAAATGGATTAAAATCTTACATATAAGATTGGAAAATGTAAAAATCTTTGAAAAAATAGGAAAGATCTGTATGATGTTGGTTTGAACAAATGTTTCTTGAATATAACTGCCAAAGCATAGGAAACAAATGTAAAAATAAATAAGTAAACAAGATTGCTTCAAACTAAAAAAAATACACCTCAAAGGAAATAATCAATAGAATGACTAGAAAATATTTGAATCTAGAGAAAATATTTGTAAGTCAAGCAATTGATAAGGAACTAATATCCAAAATATATAAGGAACTCAAACAACTCAAAAACCAAATAACAGCAACAACAAAATATGCAATTAAAAAGGAGGACAAGGACCTTAATAGATATTTCCAAAGAAGATGCATAAATGGCAACAGATATGTGCAAAAATGCTTACAACTATTATTCAATTGGGAAAAGCAAACCAAAACCACAATGAGATTTCCCCTCAAGCTTTTAAGAATGGCCATTGCCAAAATTAAAAGATAAGTTTTGACAAGATGTGTAGAAATATGAATCTTGTGTATAGTTAATGAGAATATGAATTAATAAAGCCATTGTAGAAAACAATTATGGAAAGCAGAGTGGAGGTTTCTCAGGAAAAAAAAATTAATGTCTGAACAATGCATCTCTGCTTGTTATATTAACTTTACCACAAATGATGTGTGTGAACTTTCTGTTTGTCTCAAAACTTCATCACTAAAGTGGAGATTAAAATGAGATGAGTCATGCAACAACCCAGAAACAGTTAGTGGTAGAGTAAGCAAGATGGTCAGGAGGAAGAAGAGAAGCTAGGTGAAAATTTATTACTGAATACATGATTAGCAAGGTGGCATCATTTGCTGCACATTGTACTACTTCTGTTTCTTCTATTAAATTCCTTCACATTAAGTATGATAAAATATTCTGCAGCCATTTATGACACACAGGGTACAATTTTATAAATTTTATTTCAATCTCTTCTTCCTTTTCATTCTAATCAAATTTTAACAATTCTACAGTTACATTTCTCTATTCAGTAAATATATACATGTTTTTCTTCTGCGGGTTTAATAAGATGTTCTTGAATTTATATTCTTAGAGACAGTTTGAAATGTCAAGTTTTGTTACCATGTGTTCATGTTGGTCTTTATTTATTATCCTTTTAAATGACTGCTGAAATTACTTTCAAATATTGTTTACTATGTATGTTTACATGCCTGTATAGTATATGTATGTGTGTGTGTGTGTGTGTGCATGTGTGTGTGTGTATGCATATGGACATATGTAGATTTTTGTGATAGAATTTACTTTTCTTTCAAATATATATATTTCATATATAGTTATTTCATATATGTATTACACATATGTTATGGCTTGGAAATGACATGTCCCCCAAAGCTCATGTGTGAGACAATGTAAGAAGTTTCAGAGGAGAAATGATTGGATTTTTAAGAATCTTAACCCAATCAATGATTTGATCTCCTCATAGGGATGAACTGAGTGGTAACTGAAGTGGTAGGGTGTGGCTTGAGGAGGTGGGAATTGGGATGTGGTTTGGGGTGTATATTTGTATCTGGTGAGTGGAATCTCTTTCTTTGCTCCCTGATCACCATGTTGTGAGCTGTTTCCTTCCACCACACTCTCCAGCCATAATGCTTGCCTCATCTGGAGCCCTGAGGTACAGAGTCAGTCTTCTATGAACTAAGACCTCTGAAACTATGAGCCTTGAAATAAACTCTTCCTCCTCTATAGTTGTTCTGGTCAGATCCTTTAGTCATAGCAGCAAAAAAAACTGACTGAAATTACATATGTATTTGCTTTTCTGAATTATAAAATGATGCATATTATATTTTTATTCAAATTAATTGTAGCATATTTTCCAATACAAATATCAAAAATTTGAAGCATACATTTTTACATTTTGAAACATTTTACATTTTTGTTTCATAATTTTTCTTGTCTATTTTGTATGTAGACAACTTGATTATCACTTGCTTAATTCACTCTTTGTTTTTCCTTTCCTTTGCAAGTCTTTTAGAGTTCAAGATATTTGCAATTTTGACAATATTCATTCTACCTATCCACAACCATGTTAGATGTTTTCATCTTCTAAGCTTTTCTTCAACTTCTTTCTTCAATGTTTTATAGTTTTCATTTCAGATATTTTTCATGTCCTTAGTAAGATTTATTCCTAAATTTATTTTTTCTTGAAGTTATTGTGAATGGAGTAGTTTTCTTGATGTTTTTTCTTTACAGATTCATTATTGTAGTATAAGAAATCTATTAGCTGCATGCAGTGGTTCATGCCAGTAATCTGAGCACTTTGAGAAGCTGAGACAGGAGAATGGCAAGTTCAAAGCCAGCCCCAGCAATGGCAAGGCACTAAGCAACTCAGTGAGACGCTGTCTCTACATAAAACAAAAAAAAAATAGGGCTGGGGATATGGCTCAGTGGTTGAGTACCTCTGAGTTCAATAATCCGTGATACCAAAAAAAAAAAAAACTATTGATTTTTTATGTTGATCTGTTATCCAACTGCTTTGTTGAATTTGCTTATTAGATCTAGAAGTCTTTTGGCACAGTTTTTTGGGTCCTCTAGGTATTGAATCATACGATCAACAAAAAGATAATTTGGCTTCTTCTTTTCCTATTTGATTTCCTATGTTGCTTCCCTCTCCCAATTGCTCTGGCTAGAGTTTCAAGAACTCTATTGAATAGAAGTAGTTAGAGCAGACATTCTTGTCTTGTTTTATTTTATTTTTTATTTTAGAGAAAACACTTTTAGTTTTTCCCCATTCAGTATGATTTTGGTTTTAGTTTTGTCATTAATAACCTTTATGACATTGAGGTAATTCCATTATATCCTTAGTTTCTCCACTGTTTTTAAGATAAATGAATGCTGCATTTTGTTGAAGGCCTTCTCTCCCTCTACTCAGATAACTAGATGATTTTTGTCCTTGATTCTATTTATGTGATAAATGTTTTATTTATTTGAATATGTTAAGACATCTTTTCAAGCCTGGGATAAAAGTAACTTGGGCATGATGAACAACCTTCTTAATATGTTACTGAATAGGATTTGCTAATATTTTACTAAGAAATTTTACAACTAAGTTCATCAGGGATATTGGTCTATTGGTTTCTTTTCTTGATGTATTCTCATCTGGCTCAGGTATGAAGATGATACTGGCTACATAAAATAAATTGTCAAATGTGGAATGATTTGAGGAGCATTGGCATTAGTTCTCCTTTCGTGGTTTGTTAGAACTGAACTGAGAATCCATTTCATCCTAAGATTTTTGTTGGAAGGTTTTTCATTACTACTTCTATCACATTGCTAGTTACTGGTTTGTTTAGATTTTCCATGTTCTTTTATTCAGCCAAGTGTTTAGAAATATATTTATTTCTTCTAATTTTTTTTCAATTTTTTATAATATGATTTTTCCAAATAGTTCCTAAAAATTCTCTGGATTTTGTGATGTCTGTGGTGATTTATCATTTTTCATCTCTAATTTTATTAATTTGTGTCTTTGTTCCTTTTACTTTGGTTAGTCTGTCTAAGGGTTTAACAAAATTGTCTATCTTTTCAAGAACAAAACATTAATTTCATCAATCCTTTGTATTGCTTTTCATTCTCACTTTAATTGGTTTCAGCTCTAATTTTAATTATTTCCTTCCTTCTAAATGTTTGATCTTTTTTAATGACCTTGAACTGCATCATTAGGTTGAGACTTTACTGGTTTTCTTACCTAGGTATTTATAGCTATAAAACTGCCTTTTAGAACCACCTTCATAATGTTCCAGAGGGTCTAGTATATTGTATTACTATTCTTGTTTGATTCTAAAAACTTTTACATTATGTTTTTTCTGATTTCTTCTATAACCTATATATCATTTAAAAATGCATTGTTTCATTGTTTATTCTCTGTGAGTTTACATAGTTGTGTTTTCTACAGGGGAAGGTGTTGATTTCTAATAACATTTCATTATAATCAGATGATATAATTTTATATATACATATATATGTATATATTATTTGCTAATAGTAACTTTAAGACCTAAAATATGGTCTATTTTGAAGAAGGAACCAACAGTAGCTGAGAAGAAAGTGAATTTGTATGTTGATGGATGGGTTACTGTATAGATGTCTGTAAAATCCATTTGATTTGCTATATATATATATATATAATTTTTTTTTTTTTAAATTTCTGAAGAGTCTTTACTGAGTTTATTAAGTCTGGATGATCTATCTTTTGGTGAGAGAGGTATGTTGAAATCACCCAGTATTATGGTACTGGGGTTTGTCTAAAGTTAATTTGAGAAGTGACTTTTTTAGGTAATTAGGTGTACAAATGTTTGGGGCATAAATATTTGCTACTGTTATACCTTCTTGTTGGATTGTTCCCTTTACCACTATGAATTGACCTTCTTTTGATCCTCTTCTGATTAATTTAGGATTGACATCTGTTTTGTCAAATATGAAAGTATTTCATGGTCTATTCTGCTAAAATGATTTTCAATTAAAAATTTTATTTGATTTATATTGTCTTTTATTTTTCATTCCCAAGGTGTACATTTTTTTTCCAATATCTCTATATCCTTGTTGAATTTGTCACTCATGTTCTTTACTAACTTCCTTAATTCATTTAGCTGTTTTTGTCTTTGGGGGACTTGATTATTTTTATAATTATTCCTTTGCATTTTTCTGGTATTTCATTCACTTCAATATCTTTGAAGTCTGTTGCTGGTGAATTATGAACTTTAGGAGGTGTCATGTATCTAGTTTTTTCATATTTCTCATATTTCTGTGTGGGGTTTTTATGCATCCATTAGGACAGATTTGTCTTCCACTTTTATATATGGGTTTTATTAGTATATAACCTCCTTTTGGTAAAGTGTTCTGAATATTAGGTTGTTGTGAATTTTTCAATATATTTTCATGCATGTTTTATAGTGTTATTCTCCTGCTCACTATTTGGTGATGGTTAATGTATTTTGAAACAGTGTATATTTTGCCAGAGCCTTGGGGTTTCTCTTTCTTGTGGGTCTCAAAAGAGTGGAATAATCCTTTGTTTTTGCTCTAAGAGTGAATGTCCTTGAGTGCGACCTGAGAGTCCCCCTTCATCCATTCCTGCTTGGGAGCTAGTCATTAGTTTGGGATATTGTGTCTCTTATTTTCTTTGTTTTAAATTATCACTGATGCTGAGCATGGTTAATTTGTGGAACAAGGTGTGCTGTTTTAAGACTGCGTTTATCTCAGCAGCAGAGTCTCTGCCCTGTGTTCTTGTGGTGTCCTAGTAGATTACCAGGAACTCACAGAAGAGGGGAAAACAAACAATGGCAACAATATAGGCAAACAATATAAGTCTAAAAATAAACATGTGTTTCCTACTATGATATCTACTCCTTAAAAACAGTAATAATATTTGCCAAAAGCAATTGCCAAACACAAACACAATAAATAGGCATGAACTATATCATTAAAGCAAACAGCAAATGTTAACTGTGCATCCACAGCACAAATAACTGCAAGAACATGAATGGTGGGTGCAGGAGTTCTATAAATCAAATAGTTCTAAAAGGTTACAATAATGTGGTTTATTACAGAAAAAGGAGAAGTGATAGGAAGATAAGTCAAAGTTTAAAATGTTCAAAATATGAGAGAAAGCAGAAGAGATTTAGCAAGTGATGAATATAAAGGAGGATAGAAATAAATAAAGGAAAGTAAATTAAAGGAGAGAGAGAAAAATAAAATTTGTTAGAGGAAAAAGGAAAGAAAGAAAAACAAGCGCAAAATAAAATCAAAATAAGCAAACAAAATTCTTAACCCACAAAAGATAAGACAAGTAAAAATAACAATCATAAAAAATACTAAAACTGAGAATAATTCAAATATATATATGTATGTATGTGTATGTGTGTATGTATGTATCTTTTATATATATATACATATATATAACAATTAGCAGAGTAATAACTTTAAAACAAAAAACAAAAACAAACAACAAAAAATGGAAAAACATTTTACATTAAACATTTTAAATTTTAATGTAAAATGAAAGAATAGTCTGCTAGTTTGAACTGAGGTGGTCACACATTTCCACAATGATGGATGGTCACTGCCTATACACAACTGCCCTTCTTTCCAGTTTTTCTTGGGCTATGTACTGGGCCTAGGGTATATGCATGCAACAAGGTCTGGAGGTAGTTAACCTTTCCTCTTTTTGTGTTGTTCCCCAGGCTTTCAGCTACATTGTACTAAAACTGAAGCTGGTTAAAATAGTTTTAACTTCCCTTCTCACCAGTGTAAGGTAGGATGGAATCTGTTATTTGGAATCTTGTCCAGACAGACCAGAGCATTACAGTTCCAGAGAGAACCTGTTACAGTGTTCTCAGTAAAGAGTTCTGGTTGATGGGGCTTGGTCTAATCAAGCCTTAGGAACTTTGTTTGGTGTTATCTGTTGTGGACAGATTAGAACAACACATGCCTGGGGCTCAGTAGATGCTTGTTTTGGCTGGTAGTCCGGATCTCAGGAGCCTCCCAAGAATTTCACTTGCTGGGCAGGGAACCCAATCCTCCACAGGTGTCACTCACTCTGTTGCCAGAAATATGACCTTCCTAGGTTTAGTCCTTTAGTGTAAAACACCTGCCTGTTCAGTTTGCCAACTTTCTTTAGCTGGTCACTTGAGCCACCAAACTTAAAAGGAAAGGAAGTTACAATCCCTTCTCTTTTACGGGAATTCCCTAGAGTACAATCTTCTCTGTATCTATTGCATTTATGTTCTGTTTGGTACACTCTAGGCCACACTGTAGGTGCTTGATGGAACCCTATGGCAATATGTGCTATGATCTTCCAGGTTCCTACAGAAGCAAGCTCCAGTGAAGCTTTCTCCAGATGGCTCAGACCTCAACTTTCCACTTCCAATTGAGAAATACAGCACTTTTCGAACACCAATTCACCTTGCAGCCTCTGGACCAGAAAAGTTCCTGCTGCTTATGTGCTCTACAGGATTTCTATGCCAAATTTCTCCATTGTATTTCTCTGCTTGTGTTATCCATTTCCCTCTGTAGTAAACCACTACCATAGCAGAATTAGCTCCTCTCTACTCTTTCTTGTTGTTTGTTCAATGCACCCACATTTCCTCTTTCATCCACCTTGCTGAGAAGCAGTACTTTCACTGCTTGATGAGCAGAGCAGTTGTAAAGGTAGCCTTTCTCTAATCCACCATCTTGAATTTCCCTAACTTTTAATTTTGAATTTTATTTTTGAATTTTTACTTTCTAAGAATATTTAAAATGGGTTCATTTTTGTTTTAATGTTATTTTCTCATTCATAAATAAAAATGAAAACTAGAAGTTTCCTGAGTTATTATCAGCCCACTTTCTCTATCATCTTGATTCCATTTTGTCCCTAGGATAAATTCTGCTGTTGTTAAAATTCATGAAACATTTTTTGCCAGGATTTGAGTGACTGTGAACATGGCTTTTGGGCTCATCCTACTGAACTTCCCACCACTGTGTCTCATGCATCAAAAGCCCATAGTGACCTTTTTCTCTTCATGTGTGTTTCATTACTTGCCTCTTTTTTGTTTCTTTAAATTGTTGTTCTTTTTGCCCTTCCTGCCTTCCTGTGCATAAAATGGAAAAATTACCAGCAAAAAAAAAAAAAATCCCTTTTCTTGTTCTCTTATTGCTCCCATCTTTTGCATTTTCCTCTCTCCAATCCACATAAAACCTTTAACTTTTCTTTGTCTTAATATCTTCCTTTATGTATTTTAGCTAATATTTTCAACTGATTTTACTGGACCAATAGTGAGCAATATTTTTCTGTGTAAATTTTAACTTTTATTAAGTAAGCCAATGTCCTCATTAACACATAAATTACAAGAGGTATTTGGCAAGACTAGGCAGCATAACACACTATTATGTGTGTTTTACAATAACATGCTATTATGGCATATCTATATAAGCCAGGTCATGGTGTCAAGAATATTTCTCCAAAATTGAAGAAAGATCAGTAAAGCAGAGGAAGGGTTTTGAGAGAGTGGGAGGAGGGACAGAAAATGTTACAAAGATTGGAGTGATACTAAGTTATCATATGTCCAAATATGAATATGACAGTGAATTTTACCTTTATATATATTTATAATGCACTAATTTAGAAAACTCTAAGTAAATAGAATAAAGACCAGTAGACTAAAGGAAAGAAAAAAGAGAAAGGGAAAGAGAGGAAGGAAAGAAGTACACTGGAAAGAATTGGAGTAAACTATATTCCATGCTTGTAGAATTATTTCAAAATGAAACCTGATATTATGTATAACTATAATTTACTTATTAAAATAGAATATTTCTCTAGTGAACTATGCATTTTTTTCAATGAAGAGATATGCTGTTTTTCATATGAAAATATTTGTTTAAGAATGAAATATGAATGAGTGCAAACAACAGAATCAGATCTAGGGTTATATTTTTTAAATACCCACTATAAAGCAATAGGTTAATAAGCCCTTGTCATTTTATCATTAATGCCACTTCTTTTCAAGGAGTTCTAGTCAACCTTGGAAAAAATTTAGATTATTTCACATGAAATGACTTTGTTTATTCCAGATAATTCTATAATTCTACATACAAAATAAATATAGGGGCATATCAAAAATTTACTAAAGTAAGGAAACACCAGGGGACCCATCTCAATTTTTACTTCAGATAAACTTTTGTTTTCATCATTATTCACCAATCTGAGTATATTATATTGCATTTATTATGAAGTGGAAAATGACAAAGTAGAAAATGAAAGTAGAAATTGAGATTTCATTTTTAAGTTAATGCGTTAGGAAGAGGAAAGTAGCAGTAAAATAATAAAGATATTTTTGTCTTATCAATTTATTTGAGTTATTGCAATTTATAATATACATGAACACACAGAAGATGGTTGTATTTGTAATTTAAAGACACCCGTCACTCCCCATGCAAATCTTTTACTTTTAGTTTATGTTCAAATTATGCATATAACACATTTGGAAACTTGTGAATAACTAGGTTTGTCGTTCTACACTCCTTCAATCTTTTTGGTCAAATTTCACCCTTCAGTAGTTACATTTTTTTGGTTTCTGTTATTAAACTGGAAAAAAATTCAATCCCAGCACCACGCACACAACTGGTTAACTTAGTTTGAATTTTCTTTAGTTGGTTAAAACTGAAAGTTATACATATACATTAAATACTTCAAAAATTAAATCCATATAAATGATCAAATTAATTTGGGTTTTTTTCCATTTAATTGAGTTTTTTTTTTTTGTTAAAGGAAGAAACAAAAACAACAACAACAACAAAACCCAACATTTTTTGATAGATAAGGCTCATTCTTGTGAGAATAAATGTCCACTGAAAGTAAGCAAGTAAGAGCATTTCATTTTTAAAGGACAGTTTGAAGCACATAGCTTCAGTGAAAGCAGAGCCAATTTTTCCTGTAGAACAACAGAGAACAAATCGGGCCTTCCCTGGATTCAGATGTGGGCTACCTGACAGCCCCAGGCATACCTTCCTTCAGGGCTCTGCTCCACAATGGCTCAGCTGTTTTCTATTTTTGCTGTTGAGGCTTCTTTGCTATCAATCCACTCTAGTTCAAATTTCCCAGGAGACAATGTGGTTGATTGTATTATCATCCTAAATATTTACTGTCACAACCTGCCACATCCCTTATCTGGGGCTCTTTTTGGGAGAATTGCATACATTGCTGTGTGTCATATCCACGCAGCTGTTGTTTTAAGCCAGAATGTTATTCAACATGTTCTTTTCCCTTCTGCCAAAAGGCTGGCAAAGTTCAAATAGAGGCTTTTGTTATGGTTTGGATATGAAGTGTCCCCAAGAGCTTCTATAAATGCAGGAATATTTAGAGGTAAAACAATTGGATTGTGAGAGCTGTAATGTAATCAGTCCATCCTAGTTTGAATGGACTGATTAGTGGGTAAAAAAAAGAAGGTCTTGAGTGGCTGGAGGAGGTGAGTCACTGAAGACAGGCCCTGGGAGAAGTATCATTCTTGTGGCCCTTTTCTCTTTGTCTCAATCTCTGCTTCCTGATCCCACCATGAATGGAGGGACCAGGCTTTCTTCTGCTGGGCCCTTCCCTATGATTATGCTGCCTCACCTTGGGCCCAGAGTAATGGAATCGGCTGTATATGAACTGAAACTTCTGAAACCATAAGCCCCAAATAAGCTTTTGTTCCTCCAGTTACTTTCATCAGGTATCTTGCCACAGCAATGCATAAGCTAACTAAAACAGCTTTTTTCTCCATTTGTCTCTTACACTCAACATATATGCAGCAAATGTGCCATGAACCAAAATGGTATGTACCATGTGCAAGAAATTCTTTATTGTTATTTTATGCCACTGAGATTTTGAGGTGCTAGCTATCAAAGAATAATGGATGGATTTTGGAGAATCTCATGCTAAGTGAAATAAGCCAATTCCAAAAACCAAAGGCCAAATGTTTTCTCTGATATGTGGATGTTGATCTAATGGCAGGAGGAATGGAGGAACTTTGAATTAGTCAGAGGGGGGTGAGGGGAGGGGTCATAGTATAGGGATGGGAAAGATGGTAGAATGAGACAGACATTATTACCTTATGCACATGTATGATTACAAAATGGTGTGACTGCATCATGTACACCTAGAGAAATGAAAAATTGTGCTCTATTTGTATACAATGAGTTGAAATGCATTTTGCTGTTATGTATAACTAACTAGAATAAACAATAGAAAAAAGAATTATATGAAAAAACAAAAAAAAGAATAATGGATAAAGAAATCATGTGATTAGGTGTCTGGTCACGCACATAAGGAATTTATCTTGGACAGAGGCATTGTACTGCACCAATATAGGAATTGATGATCAGCCCATATTGGCTATCTTTTAGTCTCACAACTAATGCTATTTACTCAGCTATGCCCAGAAGAGAAAGTTTTTCTAGGAACAAACATGGTGATCTGGTCATATCCCAAAGTACCATTTTAAGAATGGCATTCATTCTTAAAAAATGAGAAATTTTAAATGAGAAACCAACTTGCTTATTCATTATAGGCACAGAAATATATGCAAGGTTTTGACAATGCTGATATATATTCTGAAGAAGAGAGAATCTCAATATTAGAATAAGGAGATATAGTTGGAAAAAGAGTTCTCAATTTTAGAAAATAATTCTCCTTATAATTCAAAATATATGTACTAAATGTCATTGTGACATAATTTTAAGATTTGTGAAAAGAATTTTAATCTGAGGAGATTACATTAATAATGAAAATCCTTTTTCTCCTCTTTTGTGAAGTAAAATGTCATTGGAAATACGTTCAATATGACCTTTACTCAAAGATGCAACTAGTATGCTACACTAAAAATCCAAAAAACAAAGTGCCAGATAAACCTGTAGGAAAATAAAATTGCTTATCATTCCTTGAAAACATCCTGAAACTTACTTGATTTTAGGATTTTATTCACTCAGCTATGTGTTTGGTTCATTTCTCCATTTGAACAAAGAATATTCATTGAGTACTTCTTATACAACCAAAATGATGCTAATGATTTGAAAGCCATTAATAAAAATCATATAAATCCTTATTCAGGTCTTTCTAAATATAATTGTCATCAAACTAATAAGCATAAACTTCAGCATACCTTTAATTCCTTGTATGTGTTCCAATCAGTCATTGAATCCTGAAAACTTCAAATATGTTCCAAAATAAAAATCCAAACTGAAAGAAAATAAAACTAACATTTGAGAATAATTAAGGGTACATCAGAATAAAATATATATAGAGAGAAAAAGTTCATCATAATGTACAAACAATAGCATTTATTTACTTTCAGGTCTATGAGAAATCCACTGAAGAACGGATCCTAGGAAACTGGCTGTTTTATAATACAAAGGATTATTTTGTTAATAGCACATTTATTTCATGCATTTTATAGAGTACTAGTGAATATTTTAAGTGAAATATTTTCTTTTCAAATTATTTTGGAAATAACTACTTTTGTTGTTAGGAAACATTTTGTTATATAAAATACTGTTTACTTCTCGAAGTATATTATAATGATATACTTCTCAAAGTATATTATAATGATAATAATAATTATTATAATATTAATGATATCTGAATATTACAGAGTTGCTCAAGATGAAAGAGAATTTATAATTTGTGACCCAAAGGTCATCTTTTAATATGGAAAACAATATAATTTTTCATATAATTTTTTTTTGAATTTTAAAAATTGTAATTGGGCACATTAGTTGTACTTATTTTGGGCACAGTGTGATAACCCAATACATGTATAAATAGGATAATTAGCATTTCCATTACTTTAGATGCACATCAATTCTTTGCCCTGAACATTAAAATCCTCTCTTCTAACTATTTGAAACACATAAGTGGTTATAAACTACACCTTATTGGGTTACAGAAAATTAGAATTTATACCTTCTTTCTGAATCTGTAATGGTACCTGCTTTCCAACCTCTCTTTCCCTTCTTGCCCCTCTAATTTCTGATGATCACTATTCTATTCTCTACTTTTATGAGATTAACCTTTTTATATAATAGTCTATGATACACATTATAAGGAAAGCAAACATGAGTCATAAAGATAGTGTAGAGAAGAGAAAAATTATATCTCAGAGTAAGATTGGGAAGCGTTTTCCTGAAAGGTAGTATTTTTATTGTGCCTCAATGGAGAAGAACAATTTCAATAGTCAGATCAAATAATAGATAGATTACTTCAGTAAAAACAGGCAGGTACTTGACAAAAGTGGGAAAAAATATGAGTGATTCTCTTTATGTAGAGTATAATTCTCTGTAAAGTGTAAAGTCAAGTCGAAGAATTTGATTTGAGACCACCTTAAGCACTATTTAAGAATTTGAAGTTTATTCCATAGCAAATAGGGAAACTTTCATAGATTTTCAGAATGTGAGAAATTAACATGGGTTTTTTCACCAAAAAATTAATCTCACAGCAGAGGACAGAATACATTACAAACAGAAGATGGTGACCATAGGAAAATATAAATTAAATAATGAAACTCTAAGAATTTAAAAGAGATTATAGATGAAAATTTAAAAAAAAATTAAATAATACTAAAGAGTAAGAGAATAAGCACAATAGTGTAGGGCAAAAGAAAGTCTGAGGAGGTCCGAGATTCCAGTGAGAAAAAGGAAACTCAAAGTTCTTTATTTCAAATATGAGAGTTTCAAGAAATGAGGAATATGATAGATGACTATGCCTGAATCAGAATCAAAATTAACTTGGATTTATTAGGATAAAATTAATTATGCTTATTCTAAACTTGTTTTTCATCAATAAGATTTTCCCTTCAATAGTATATGAGATTGCTAAATATATAGAACTAAAAGATAAAGGCTCAGCATTTTGGTAAAATAAACTACATGAGGAAATTACAAGAATTAAAAATATGATAAAACTTAAAATGTATCAGATTCCACATTATATATTATTACTTATCTACATTTGTCCATCATGTCCATATTCTATTATGTTGTCTTCTATTCTGAACTCTTAACTCTTGCTCTAAAGGAACAACTCATCTTAACTTCCCAGAAACAGAACAGAATACATATAAACTTGTGTGTGTGTGTGTGTGTGTGTGTGTGTGTTAATGGGAATAGACCAATCCAGGGCTTCAAACATGCTAAGTAAGCATTGTACCACTGAGCCATACACTCAGAGTTATGAATAAACTTGGGGTCAAGTTCTATAAATGGTAAAAGTCTATTGTTTTAAAAGAGTGATAAAATCAGCACTATTATATTAGTTCCAATTTAATTTTTAAACCCACTTGGTTGAGTGTAAATAATGTGTTGCACAATAAACACAAAATGTTGGGTCATATATTTATGAATGTATGATATTTTTCTGGGAGAATGCCCTTGTATTATTGACTATTTCGTGCTTTACGTCATCTCTAAATAGTCCTTTTCGCTGCAGAAACTTTCAGAAACGACCAGAACAAAATTAATTTTTAATGATCATACTGAAATAATAAAAATGCCTACAAAATATATAATTTCTAGAAAAAAGTGGACTTTTAAAAACAATTAAGATAAAATAATCAGGAAAAACAGATGTCTAACATAATAAAAGTTTGAATTATAAGTCTCTGTAAAATGCTGTTTAATTATTTTGAAACAAATATCAATAATCATAGTCAAAGGCTCATTAAATGAATCCATATTGTTTTTATATTGAAAAGCAAGAATCATTTTTGAATAGTTTCAAGTATCAAAGTTGAAACTATTAGGCAAACAGCAAACACTCTTTCATTCTTTTTGTTGTTGTTTTTACCCTAATGATGCACAACACACTTTTTGAGCTGATATTGGTGAGGAAAATAATAATTTATCTGTTTATCCATCTAAGCAGCATAAAAAACATCAGCGTCCAATATATGTATTTTAAGACATTGGTATTTAAAGGGGTCATTTATTTATTTATTTATTTTAGTAACTCAAAGTTAGAGGCAAAAATAAATACAGGGAAAATGTATTCATTTGCTTGCCTTTAATTATGATATTTTTACAAAGCCTTTTTAAAGTGCAGGTTTGGAGAAAAATGGAAACATTATCTCACAATGCAGGACATTCAAAAGAATAGCAAGTAGTAGTCTGGATATTGCTTTGTTCCTCAAGATTCTCTGTATTTCACCTTGTTTATCATGCTAGCTTCCCCACAGTTGTATTCTTTTCAAGTATGAGAAATGGCTATTAGCAGGACCTAAAGTTATTGGCTGTCTTTTTTTAAAATATTTTTTTTAGTTATAGATGGATACACAATATCTTTCTTTCTTTATTTTTATGTGGTGCTGAGAATCAAACCCAGTGCCTCACGCATGCAAGACAAGTGCTCTACCACTGAGCTATAATCCCAGCCCTTGGCTGTCTTTTTTTATACCGAGAGCAAAAGAAAAGGGGTGTCTCTAATAGCCATGAGATTAAAATTAGATAACCACTTGTGTCAAGGCAGTATAAGACATGTAACTACTTTTAACTAGTACCATTTATTTTGGGAATATTCTCTACTATGTCCTGATTCTGGCCTGTTTCTATGTCAATTGCAGACAAACATAATTAATTAGACTGACCAGAACTCACTTCTAGACAGAAAGATGAACTTGAAATTCTCTGATTTATGATGTCTCTATAAGGAAAGAGAGACCAACAGGACAAAATTAGTTTTCTTTCACAAAAAGGAAACAACTAAATGCCAGGTAAGCATCTACTTATATCTACTTCAGAGGATATTTTATGTATTTATATATATTAAACAAACACTGAATAAAGTAACTCAGGTAAAAATAAACAGGATTTATGAAATTTGCAAGAATTATACAATGTCAAGTATATTTACATTTTTATTACTCATTCAATAAATATATTTTTACTGCTTAATGTATGTTGGGTACCCATGGCCATTGGCAATATAAAGATAAATAAAATAACTTCTTAGCACATATGGTCTCCAGAGAGAGAGAAAATATGCACAATGGAGTAAAAGAATAGGTAATGGCCCAGTTCTTGGCCCAAACCCTCTTTGGTAAATTCACTCTGACAGGAATAGTCAGAGAGTAGAACATGTTATTATTTTGTGACTTTCTTCCATCTGTCCATCTTTGATAAAAACCTGGGTGAATCCTAACCTAAAAAACACTACACATATACCATATGGCCTGACATAGACTAAAGAGATCTAATCAAGGACATTGCCCATTAACTTAGATTTGAAATGAAATATCTTTGTCCTTAAATTGTTCTCTTTTCTTAAGTAGTCACTCAATCATGTTGACCAGAACAGAAAAATGTTTATGTGCAGTTAGAAAAGGACAAAAAGAAGGTTGTTAAGATGAGCCACAAATAAGACTAACTTACATCTAATAATAGTTTTCTGTCTTAGCTATAATTTTTCCTAAACTCTCCACCCATTACCATTCTTGTTATCCATTAGCCACACTGAAATCATTTTAATAAATTAAAATTCTCACTTATGCTATCTTGAGTTTTGTTTTTGTAACTTAGGATGAATTGGTTCCCAAATACAAGTGGTGTGCCAATAAGTATGGTTGTGTTCGTGATACAACATGGACATTTTACATAGATGATGAGATAGTAGGTTTGAATATTTATTTATGCCATCCATCAGGGGCAATCATTCCTTAGCTATTCCCAATCCAGGAGTGTTCATCTATCAATGACTCATAAGGCCACATAGGAAGATGACTACTATAAGTTGTTCAGTTCTGTGTACCTTACAACCTTGCTGAAATGTAAAGGAAGCTGGGAATGTAACTCAGTGGTAGACTGCTTGCCTAGCATTCATGAGGCCCTGGGTTCAATCCTCAGTATGGCAAAAAAAACCAAAAACCAAAAACCAAAAAAAACCAAACAACAACAACAACAACAAAAAAGTCAATAAAACCTAAAGGAAAATAAAAGAATTCAAAAACTACATGTGGCTTTAATGCTTGGGATACAAAGTGGGCGTATATTTAAATATCAAGTACATTTTCTCAAATTCTAATACCCTGTGAGGGTAATTAACACTGCTAAATACATATTTATAGCTCCTATTCTTTATCCAAAAGGTTGTATTTCACTTTCTTGTGCTTTTTATGCAGATAGGTATACCAAGGAGACCTGGCTAAGGACATGTAAGCAAAAGTGATTAACAGACATCCGGGCTTAGCATTCTATCAACTTGGTCATGGACACCAAAGAACTCCCAGCGATGGCTGCTCCTTTGACATATATTCCTGAGAAAATAGTGAGCTGAGCTGACAGATAAGTGGTTGGCATTAGGTAACTGAATCTTCATTTGACTGTGAAAATTTAGGGAGTATTTTTAATAACAGCGAGTCCTCAGATGATACTACATATTTTCATAGTTTGCAAAGACAGTTTTCATCTCTAGATAAAAACTTGCAACCTAGACATACAGACTTGCCGGTTTATACCTGTATAATGTTTGAAAATCAGTTTCTGGAAACATTCAGCCCAAATAACTGTAAGTGTTTTGAAAAAGATTGACCTCTACAACTAATTTTTGTGTAAGTGTATTTCACACTTGAGAAGGTATTCCTCTAAGGAAGAAATAGCACAGTATAAAGAACAGTCATCTTATCTATGTAGCAAGCAGGAAAATAAGCCCAGTAGTGGAAAATTTGAATAAGGTCAGATAGACTAAGAAATGTGTGTTTTCCATGTGGGCTGGCTAGTTGGTACTTTCAGCTACTTTCTGAATGAAAAAAGAGAGGGAGAAATTCATATTACTACATAGTCATTGTTTTGTTTAAGACTATCTGCACTAATGCACTAAAGGTTTCCTGTTCAAGGTGATTTGATGTATTATTAATGATAAGAAAAATGGAACAAGTCATATTAAATTTGCAGTAAAAATATGCCTAGTGAGTTTTCAAATGTGGTCCAAAAATAAAAATTGGCATAAATGAAAATAAACTGATCATTGCCTTCTACTGGTAATAACTTGTTAAAACATAGCATAAGATCATTTTTCAAGCATTATCATCTTCCCCCTGTCTTTCATGTTCCGTGAAGCTAAAACCATCTTACTATGACCTTTTTAGTATGCTGTAATGTGATTCGTTTGCCCTGCCACCTCTCCCTGTTTACCACCCCATAACCTGTGATTGGAACAGACAACCAGTCAAGAAGGAGAATATTGAAAAGGTCAAAGTAGTAATATCTCGTGTACAACTTTTACCCACAAGACAGAATATTTCCATTTTGATATGTGCTTCTGATGACAAAATGGCAAAAGAAAAAAGTAGGAGAGAATGTACTCAACTTACAAAAACAAAACATAATGGGCATAGAGACCCAAGAAGGCAGTATAATTAGTAGTAATTCCTGTTTGTTATTTTGGGTAATTAAAAACCATTCATTCTTATTCATATGCCAAAAGTAACTTAGGAACTAGAGTAGAGAAAAAGACACAACAACTGCCTCAATTTCCTCATTTTCTAAGGGGCTCTGCATGTTTTAATTGTTTAATAGATTATTAAAATACTTTTTTTCTCCAATTCAATAAAAAAAAACGGTGCAGAATTGAGCTGCCCATTCATACATGCATTTTAGAGTGGTAAATCACTAAGAATACATTTTTATCTACACAAAATTTTATAGTAAGAATTTTACAATATGTTTCATGCTTTCTGTTAACATTTAAAAAATATATTTAATTTGTATAAGTGCATTTTATACTTTCAAGCCACAGAAACTCAATTTAAGCTAATTCAGTCTAGCATTTTATGGAAGTAGTAGAACATTTATCTTGTTAATATTAAAATAACAAATAATAATTACTAAAATAAGTATTTTTCTAGTGCCTAATATGTTCTCATTAATATTTATTATTTTGCAAAGATGTGAAGATAACTAAAATGGCTGAGATTTAAGTAAAGTTCAGGGAGCTAAAATTGAGGCACAAACAGATAAAAAGTAGGAATAAGAAAATTTAAGATAATGTCTCAACAGTATATCAATTTTTGTTTTTTGAAGGCTGTGAATTTTAAGTTAGAACATGAAGAACAACAACAAAAACAGGTTCTATTAACAAAGAAATCATAAAAAGTACATGAGGAATTTTAAATTTGAATAGAAAGGAAAGAAAAAAGTTGGAACCATAAGAAATTGTCTTCAAAAAGTAGGTTGCACTTGAAAAGATCACTCTGGATTTTTTAAAAAAATGGTAATCACTAGGGGTTATGATTGAAAAGGGATTTCAACTAAGAATACTGATTTACACATGGACAATTTTTGGAAAGTGATGTATTCATATTTATAAAATGTTCAATAAAAATTTATTTATTAAATATAAGGCTACAATGATAAGTGATAAACCACTGGTGATAAATCAAGAATGCAACAAAAGCAAAATAGCTGTGGACTTAAAATCCTTATTGTATGTATATAAATGTAGGTCAGGCTAGAAGAGAAGGTAAGTGAATTACTAATGCATAATAATAATTTTTAAAAACTTCAAATAAACTTTTAGAATACACAATAAAAGAGATAAAATGGAGACATAGTAACAGACAGAAAGGAGTTCACCTGGAACCAAACAATACTGGATGAATAATGAATATCCCAATGGCAAAAAAAACAAAACAAACAAAAAAATGAAAAGAGAGAATGAGAGATAGTTTGAACAAAGTTATGTATAAAAGCACAAGAAGAAAACTATTTTAGACATCAAGAAAGAGAGTATTAACCATAAAACAAAACAAAAGAGAACATATAAAAGCAAATCTGGAGTTTGAAAATGTGCTGAATGGTCAAAAAAATCAATGTGAAGATACCATCATGTGGAAACATTTTGGAAAGCGTTAAAACAAGGAAGACATTCCTAGAATAGTATCAAAATCAAATGTATTTCAGCTGAGATTTTCGAGAATTTCTGAAATACTATTCCCAGTGAAACTGTTTGTAATTTACGAGGACATTTAAAGGAATGCCGTTGATAAACACAGAGCTCAGGAACTAATGTTCATTAAATTTGAGAATGTTCTCCAAATTATCACTAAATTGTTTACAATCCTCAAAAAAGTTAAAGACCTAGGTGAAGAAAAATTTATAATTAAAAAAAGACACTGCAGAAATAAATCAAGTATAATTATTCATTGCAATTAACATATTTTTACATAGGGATCTCCTACTATTAGAGTGCACAGATTTTACCATGGGGTTAAATTTTGCATTGCTTTATTCCTAAACTTTTAACAGAGTATCCCCCACCAAAATATTTTATAGATTTGTATGTGCATTCATAAGTGAAAGGTAATTTAAAAATAAATCCTGATATTACATCTAAATAATTCTTATGTTGTTTTGAAAAACTCAATGAAAACAGCAAGTATCTTAAAGAAGTAAATATTGTTTTCAAAAAATGATAGGTTATGTCTCCCAAATTGCACAATAATTTAATTAAGAGTAAAGCAAAGAGGGGAAAGATAGAAATTACTAAATTCACATCATCAACTTATTCCAAAGAAAATATTTTCTAGTTTGGTAGGAAATGATTCAAAATATTTTAACAATGTGCAGTTCATGGAAGAGAAAACTAAGTCATTAATAAACATATGAAATGTTTAAACATTAGCAGTTTAAAATAAGACAAAGAGAGATAATACCCGAGTACGACTAATTTTGACTATCAAGAGTAACAGTGGAAAATGGGAATTCAAAGATAAACATTTTAATAATTGCCAAGGAATAATGTACAAAATTGCTTAAATCTTGTTTAATCAGATTAATATCTTGATTCAAAATCTAGTATCGTCCTGAAACATTTTGAATTTCTGGCTATTTAGCCCTATTATTAAAACCCATGCTAACTTTATAATCTTACAACCAAATGAGAAATTTCTAAATGGTTCTCTAATATTTGCAAACAAAAGATAAAAAACAAACAGCCAATACACATGAAAAAGCTGTCAACTGAGTTTGTGATGAAATAATTTACACCAGTTACTCCTGGTATTGATGTTCTATTTTACTGTGAGCATTCCTGCAAAGTCTGTTTTAGATGTTTATGGGAATAATAGCATGCATGCTATTTGTGAAGATCATGGGAAAGTGACCATTACTTTGAGGAAGCAATTGAACCTCCTTCCCTCTCTGAACCCATGCTGATGGATGACAATTTAAGGAAAGCCTCCAAGCAAATCTGCATTCCCTCTACATGCTGAAGCTAACTTTCTGACTTGAGGAAACGCTTAGTGGGTAAAAAGAAAACTGTATTTCTAGTCCTTGAGTTTTCTTTTTCTCTCATATAATGGATCTCTATTCCTTGCAGCTCATCTAAACTGAGATAGACAAAAGTGAAATTTAGCCTTTTCTCTATGTCATTGTCAGAGTCTCTAATAGGTACGGACAAACATAAGATCTTAGACTTAAAATCACATTTCTCAGCAGTAAAACTATACTTGTTCAAAATAATTTTATGAGAAAAATAATTTCACGATTTTTTTTCCAAATAAACACTTTTCAGACATTGAAGAAAACCCGACTAAATATATGATGATATGTTATATTTGTGGAAAGGAAAGTTTAATATTATAAAGATTAAAATTATCTCCAAATCTCTAGGTATAAAACAATTTAAAAATAGATATGAATGTGTAAAGGACCAAAATAAAAAGTAGTTCTTGAAAGAGAACAATGATTAGAATGTTACATATAAGGTATAAGCGTCTGTGATAATTAATGTTGGATTTCTTACAAATGTGGTAGACTAAATTATAAATGAAATATAATATTGAATCCAGAGACAGATATCAGCATGGAAAAACGTTGGCAAATATTTGAATTGGCAAACAACATCAGCAAAAAGAAGAGGAAGGTTTTTACAAAGAAGTGGAAGTAAAATATAATCAATTTAAAAATACATTCCACATCTGTCTCTCTCTCTCTCTCACACACACATACACACACACAAACGTTCCAGGCAGATTAGGGAAGTAAATATTAGACCAATACTTTAAATAAAGAATGTTACATCTTTCTTCAAGCATAAATGAGTTTGTTTCTGTGTTGAATAACAGAAATTTTGCCTAGTTCAAAAATAAATAAATTAAGTAAAAAATATGACACTTTAAGTAAATTAAAAAAAATTGACCTGAGTGGAAAAGTATTGTAATTAAAGTTAAACATTCAATGTGTAATGTACAATGCATAATATATAAAACAGCTGAAAAGGCAATTACTATTCTGAAAGAGAAGTCAGCTATTATGTATGGAAAGAAGAAATGGGTAGGAGTAAAGCAAAAGCAATGTTTGAAGAGAAAATGACCAAGATTCAA
Source organism: Geosciurus inauris (assembly GCA_004024805.1). Classification (NCBI taxonomy): domain Eukaryota; kingdom Metazoa; phylum Chordata; class Mammalia; order Rodentia; family Sciuridae; genus Geosciurus; species Geosciurus inauris. The sequence goes on from PVHX01020125.1 coordinate 23,891, forward strand.
AAAACATGAGAATTTAAATTTGAATAAATGCAAAGAAACACTTCTTAGATACCTCATAGTTATTATAGTTTGGTTATGACTTAATTGTGCCCCTCTCCCTTCAAAGTTCATGTGATTAAAGCCTTGATCTCCAGAGTGGTGTTACTGAGGAGGTGGATCCTTTATGGGGTAGGACACAGTGGGAAGTTCTTTGGTCACTGGGGACGTGGTCTCTGATGGTGGTTCTTCTACAACTCTTTGGGTTCTCCCAACAGGGTTGTTATACAAGGAACAAGTCTGGCCATTTCCCTTCTCTGCATCCTGGCTTGAAATATTCTCACAGCTTCCATTGCCTTTGCCATCTGTCATCTGTCATGAACCATCAAAACTGTAAGCAAATTAAACCTCCTTTTGTTTATAATTATCCTGTGTCAAGTATTTCATTATAGTGAGGAACAACTGGCAAGTACAATTGTAAAACTACTTAAAAATCAAAATCAGAAATATTTTTGGATAGCCCAAACAAGCTTATTACTAGCAAAGGAAGTGAAGATAAATGGTAATGGATTTACTAAGAAAAAAAGGTAAAAGAAAATAAAATTATGTCTTTAAGCAAACAAACAATTGTTAACCATGAATTCTAAGTACCTACAAAAAATGATAAAGGTAAAGTAAATGCATTTTCAGGGGGTAAAGAAAGACTTCCGATATTGACTGCATAAATGAATGATAATTCAGGCAGCAGCAGCAGCAACAGCAGCGGCAATAATAATATCTTGCAAGATTTAGAAATATATGTATATATATATATATAATCAAAATACACAGCAAAAAAATACACATTATTTAAGAAAAAAGTAACCAGAGTTAAAATGATTCATGGTCTTTTTTATCAGGAAAGAATTGAGTTCTATTTCAGTTAGACTTTAAATAAGGACTTATTTTTATCTCTAATTGTTGATTGAATAGAATAATAAATAACTTTTTGTCTAGCAAATGAACCCACAATGCAAAACAATAAGGATTTATTATTTCACACAGTTGCTGAGAGTTCTGAGTCCAGGAGTTACCCAGATGGGTGTTTCTGGGTCTGTCTAGATGTTGGTTGAGCTATACCATCTGTAATGCATGATCTGGGTCTGGATTCTTCAGTTTCCAAGTTGTCTCACTCACTCGTAAGACTGTGTGCAGGATTCAAAGCTGCCATAGGCCTTCTGGGTATCCTAAAGACATAAAGCCACTTCCCTAGAAAAGAGATCCAATGGAAGAAATAAGGAGGAACAAAGAGTATCTTTTGCATGAGAGTCTCAGGCATCATCCAGTCACTTCTACCACATTCTAATGGTTAGAAGTGAGTCGCTTGTACCCACCCACACTTAAGGCTAGTAGAATCAAATTCTATTTTTGGAAGGGGAAAAATAAATACTATAACTGTATTTAAAAACCACTACATTTCCTGGCTAGAAATCTAACTGAAAATCTTATCTACAAACTTAGTTAAAGCCTTTTAAGGCCAAGAATATCTTCCAGGAAAGAATGGTAAGTTACCAGTGAATCTCTCAGATGGGTAAATTTTAAAACAATAAAATCAAAACATACATAACTTGTCAAAAGCCGTATACATTATACGTATGATGAACAGATACAACCTCGAGCCAGGTGTGGTGGTACAGGACTGTACTCTCACCTACTCAGGAGGCTGAAGCAGGAGGACTGAAAGTTCAAGACCAGCTTGGGAACTTAGTCAGACCCTGTCTTAAGATAAAAATAGAAAGGGCTGGGAACATAACTCAGTGGCAGGATTTTTTTTCCTACCATGAGAAGCTCTGCAGATAGAAAGAAAAAGAAATGCTCTATCACTCTTCTTCCATAACATACAAAAAGACTGATTAGAATTATTAAAGATAAAAATGAGCTCCATATTTAAGTATGGTACATGTTATATGTTGGTTTCTACTATTCAACCAATGGCTCTAGTTATTAAACAACATATGTCTTTTAAAATGTATAGTTTTTTTGTAATAAAAATAGTTTGATTTTTTCCTCATAATTACCATTGAAGGTATGGATGCTTACAAAATCATTCATGGGACCTACTTTGTGTTCACATTTTCATGAATGGTTTAGGTTGGACAAGAGAAAAAAATGTAGTTATTTTTGCTAGGACTATATTTTAATAACTGGAGCTAAAGGATTTTCTACATTTTGTGCACAGAATAAAATTGATTTATGAGTAAGGATGAAAGGGTGTTCATCCTTTATTCCCCAAATACTCCTGTTCTAACAAAATGTCAATTTAAATTGATTGGTGAGCTAGTGCAGCACACTTGCATATAACTCAGGAAATGGTGTTAAACCTAAAGCTTGGAAAGCTAACATTGTGATAATTTCAAATGCATTTGCCCAAGGTTTTAATGAGTAGGTTTTTATACTTGACATGTATTTTTATTATAGTCTGTTAGTTGAAATGACAGCTTATGCTTCCTTGATTTAGCTAATAATAATCATTTTCTTTGAAGCTATTTTTATGAATTATTTTAATTTACTGATTGATATGCATTGAAAATTACCAAAGACCAAACAATATTAAAGTGGATAAGATAAATTTATAATCAGAAATTGGGTATAGTTATTTTTACTACATTGTTAAGCTTCATCGAAACATACAAAATCCAATTTTTCAATATGAAAATTTAATATCTTTGCTTTTAGAAGAAAATATATCAATATAATGTCCATGAATATTAGTTTTATTGCTTTCTGATGTCCATGTTGTTTTAAAATATTTGTGTTCATATGGCAAATCTTATAATCAAATGAAAATAACAAATATGCTGAAAGCTCCTAAAATGCTTTCAATTTTAGTAAAATAATGTTCATTTTAAGCCTCAGAATCAAACAAGATTTTCTTTACATATTCTCAATGATCAATAGTTGTATCTCTGGGATAAATAGCAATGAAGACATACATTTTCGGTTATGATTTTCCTAATTTGTCAAAATACTCATGATGTTGATTTCACTTTGTTCACTGTGGTTAGTCAATAGTTGTTTGTTTTGGGTATTTTTTTACCGTCATGATTGATATATCTAATTTGGTATCTAAACATTAAGAATTCAAATGGAAATTTGGAATGGAACCACCATTTGCCCCAGCTATCTCACTCCTCAGTCTATACCCAAAGGACTTAAAGGCAGCATACTACAGTGACACAGCCACTTCAATGTTTATAGCAGTTCAAGTCACAATAGCTAAACTGTGGAACCAACTTAGATGCCCTTCAATACATGAATGGATAAATAAACTGTGTTATATATACACAATGAAATATTACTCATCAATAAAAGAGAATAAAATTATGACATTTGCAGGTAAATGGATGGAGTTGGAGAATATCATGCTAAGCAAAGTAAGTTAATCCCAAAAAATCAAATGCTGAATGTTCTCTCTGATAAATGGATGCTGATCCATAATGGGTGAGAGGACATGGGAAGAATGGAGGAACTTTGGTCAAAGAGGAGAGAGGAAGAAGGGGGAATGGGGACAGTAAAGTTGGTGGAATGAGATGGACATCATAGCCCTAGCTTCATGTATGACTGCATATATGATGTGATTCTGCATCATGTACAAACAGAGAAATGAAAAGTTGTGCTCAAAAAAAAAAAAGGCATATAGTGGTCTCTACCTTTAAAAAAAAAGAAAAAGAAAAAATAAGAACTTAAATGCCTATATTTGTTTAGTTCACTCTATAATACCAAAGAGTGGGGAGAGGATACATTTTTAATTTATATGAAAGCAATGCAGACCTCTTAACTGAGATGTTCTCTCATGGAGCAGAGGTTATTATAACTATTTTACTGTGCTTAACTGGATTATAATGAAAATTAATAATTTTCTTACATCTTTTTTTAAAATAGATAAATATCTTTTCTTATCTACATACAAAATATTCTTTCTCTTCTGCTTTTAAAAAATTGCAAATAGTAAACTTTGTGGTACAGCAATAGCATTAAAAATTATCAATTTGTCAGAGCTGGTGGTGCATGCCTATAATTTCAGTGGCTCAGGAGGCTTAAGGAGGAAAATGGCAAGTTCAAAGCTAGCCTTAGCAACTTATCAAGACCCTGTCTCAAAATAAAAAATCAAAAATAAAGAATAGGCTAGGGTTAAGTGATGGGTTAAGCAGTTAAGTGGCCCTGGGATCAATCTCCAGTACCAAAAAAAAAAAATAAAATAAAATAAAATAAAATAAAATAAAAGGAACAAGAAAATGACCAATATATTAAAAAATTATTACTACATACTTCTCAAACCTGTACATGGTACATGTAACTCATTAATATTAGTAAATGATATTCATGGGTATCATATAGAAACTCGTCTTTCCTGTGTATAACATAAGCACTTAACTAAATAAAATAGCAAATAAGCACCTGTCACTCACGAGACATTTGAGAGCAGCATCTCTTAGTTTTCATATTAACATGCTTTAGAAAACTGAAGTATTGTAAATAGCACTGACCTTCTGTGCCGAGGGGCCATAATTAGCCAAAAGACTTTATGCACCATTGTTTTTTAATGGGACCATTTGGAGTTTCATTTTCTCTCAAATGTCTTCAGTCCGTCTGTTTTGGTCTTTACAAGTTGAAGGAAATGATAATTTTATTCTATTTCTTACAAAAAATTCAAATAAAATTCGCTTTACAAATTGCCAATAAGTCTGAGAACTTTCCCAATTTACTTTGAATATTCTAAAATCTCATATTGAAATTTGAATAATTCTATTTTAATTTGTTGAAAGACTCACAGGTCATTTGAAAGTATGTTATTCAGTTTATCATGCATATAGATCCATTTGAATCTTTTCATATAAGCTAAGAGTATATCATTGTATTTTAAAGCATATTTAGAATTTATAGTAGCATTAATATGTGCAGGAACACATTTTATTTAGTTTTGAGTATTTTTATTAATAGAAATTAATTTTATTTTTTGAGAATCTCAATTTAGGATATATCAAGTTTGAAAACTGGAGTTCATCAAATTAAAGGACAAAATTGTTCAAACCAACACAAAGGGAAATCAGGCATAACATTTACATCAATGTAACGACTTTGGAGTCAATTTGGCTATAAATTATGACATAAATTTGCAAATGCTTGTATTAATAAAAATTGTGTGCTATATAGTACAATAGATTTATTGTGGGCTTTTTTTTTTTTTTTTTTTTGGTACCAGGAGTTAAACCTAGGGGTGTTTAACCACTAAGCAACATCCCCAGCCATTTTTGTTTTTTTATTTTTGAGATAGGGTCTCACTAAGGAGCTTAGGGCCTCGCTAAATTACTTAGACTGACTTCAAACTTTCGATCCCCTTGCTTTAGTCTCCCAAGCCACTGGGATTACAGGCGTGCACCACCGCCACCAACTTTGTTGTTTAAGTTCACATTTCACTATTAAGATGTTTAGATATGGTGTAAAAGAAAATGTTTAGTTTTCATAAGATTTGCCCTCATTGGACTAAATAAATGGTGAAATATTTAACACTCCATCACCCACCTCTAGATTCCCACTGAAGTAAACAAGGTGATGCTCCGCTCGGTCTAGGAGGCTGTTCTCTCTGTCTTTTCCCCAGGTACATGTTCTGTGAACCACACTGTATTGTTATTGTGGTTTTCTTATACTTTTTTTTTTCTGAAAAGCCTTTTACATATCCTTTATTATATCTGTGTTTTGTTTATTTGTTTCAATTAGTATATTTTGTTTCATTCTCTGTCTCTTGTATTTTATTGAACATATTGGTGTAGAAATTTATGATATATTTGATGAGTTACTTCTGTACTATTCAAGCCTCATTGTACCAGTGGATTGGGTGAATATTTTTCCTATCCCAATTTTTATATATTTCTTTCTCTTTCCTTCTGCCCCAACTTTCTTCCCCTATCACCATAGGCAGATTTAAAAAGACTTCTTTATTGATAAAATGAATGCCTACGAGCATGATGATTTCATATTGCTTTTGTGGCACAATTTGTGTCTTGTTTATTAGTGGCTGATCAATTTGTTAAGCAAAGGGAAAAGAAAAATTAACAATGAAATATCAGGGATAATATTAGCTGTCTTGCTTGAGTTAGAAGATGATAACAAAATGTTCTCCCAGAGAAGTGGAAAAACTCTAACATTTCAGAATCATTTTATCCTATTATTTAGGAATGTTGACCTTTTCCAGAGTTTTGAAATGCTGTTATTGTCTGAGACTATCTAATACCATTTCCCTCACTGGATCTTTCAAATCCTTTAGGTTCACCTTTTGATTAATTTAACTTTTGTTTTATTTTCTTGTGAAGAGTTTTAATCCCACTTTGGTCCCCAGTTTGTCTGATACCTAAGTCCAAAGTGATGTTCAGAAGATTCCCTTATGATTTGTTTTTAAGGAGCAAAACAAATCATTGTTTGGAGCAAAACAAATTATTGTGTATGGTATTCTGACAAAATGACCTGTATTATTTTTATTTCTTGAAAACCCTATATATAGTGAAGGAAATATTTTCAGAGATAAACCATTAGAAATGTATAAAATTTTCTGTGGATGCTCAATGATTCTTTTAGCCAGTGTATCTTAAGGAGTTTATTCATCTTATTTTATGTAACACCTGCATTCGAGCAGAAGTCAAATTTTTTCTCTTTCATCCAAATTTCTCTTACTGTGTAAATAATCTATTTTCTACTTTCAACTTTATTGCTATCATTTAATTCAAATGCATCTTACATTTTCTGGTTTCTGACCTTTGTATTTTCTAGATATATAACAGAACAAAGATTAGTTATGTTTCTTCTGATATTTTCTTCATATTCCCAGGATATTTTCTCATACTAATATTTGTGTTTTTATTGTACATATTACCAACTTTTGGAATACAAAGTATACATGAGATGTTATTCGTGCATCCCCATGTTCTTTGTCTTCCTCTGTGTCTTGCCATACCTTAACATTTATTTGAATCCATATTCAATATTTTGATAAGCAGAAATCTAGGTTGGTATCCATCATGTCCAGAACCTGGCGTATGTCTTGTGTAATCACTTCCTCTTGAGTAAGTGGAATCTGTAACTGACTTCACACCAAAGTGATATAGAAACTGATGGCTGCCACTCCCTTGTTTAGGTTACCAGATATGACAGTCTGCATTAGCATACTGAGGAGACAGTCTCCTACTGGTCTTGAGGAAGTCAACAGCCATGAAGTGCCTGTGGAGAGGACCTCATTGCAGAGATCCACAGGAGGCTGCTAGAAGCCCCAAACAGCCATTGAGTAGCTAGGGCTCTCAGTCAGTCACATAACCACATAACCACCATTGAATGTGACCAAAAAGCACATAAATTTGAAATAGGCCCCTCCATTTCAGAAACAAACATATCCCATCCACACATAGCTTGCCACCTTGTGGATCCACAGTGGAGAGTTCAGCTATGTGGTGCCTGGACTCATGATCTACTAAAATATGAGATAATAAATTATAGTAAACATACAGTTGACTACATATAGTAAATTATATACAGTAAATTATAATAAACATATAATTTTCAGATGTTGAATTTGTTATACTCTATTATTACAGGGCAATAAAATGAATATGATCATTTCTATTCTTATGACTGAAAGAATAAGTCACCTCTAAACTTCACATTATATACATTATGTACATTTCCTTTCTCCTACAAAATTTTTTGCAATTAATGCTAAACATACTTTTCTGTTGTGCTTATTCATGTGCTTACAATTAATATCATAAATTCTCTGTTAGAACCATGACCCTTAAGATATTTAAATACCTACACCTAGGGGATAATCCCTCAAGCCTCTCTATTTATGATTTAGTGGGCAATGACTTCCTTCATAAGGCTGTTGAATAAATGTCATTTTAGTCTTTCCTTTTCATATCAGCCTGGAATGTCCTTTTCCTCTATTTAATGGTAGATTTTCTGTTTCTCTTAGTTGTTATCTTTTGCCTCTCGCTTCACTTTCTGTTTTGGTAAAAGACATCCTCTAGTACTTTCCCAATAAGGCATACAAAGGAAATATATATATACTGTTTTTGTTGTTTTGTTTTTTTGGTAACGAAGATTGAACTTTGAACTCAGGGGCACTCAACCACTGAGCCACATCCCCAGCCCTAATCCCCAGCCCTATGTTGTTGTTTTTTTTTTTAAATTTAATTATTTTATTTAAATGTGTTTCAAGTCATAGTACATATACAGAACTCAGTTTTTCCATTTCTCTGCTTTCAAATCAGATAGAGTCACATTATTTGTGTCTTCATACCAGCACCAGGGGCAGTAATGACCCTCTCAATCAACCATCATTACTATACCCATTTCCCTTTCTTTCCTCCCACCTCCCCGCTGCCGCATCCAGAGCTCCTGCATTTCTGCTATGTTTCCTATTCCCATCCCCCTTATGTATCCTCATCCACTAATCAGAGAGAACATTCGGCATTTGGTTTTTGAGGAATGGCTTACTTCACTAAGCATAATGTTCTCCAGGTCCATCCATTTGCCTGTAAATGCCATAATTTTATTTTCTTTTGTTGCTGAATAATATTCCATTGTGTATATGTACCACAGTTTCTTTATCCATTCATCTATTGAAGGGCATCTGGGTTAGTTTTGCAATTGTGAATTGTGCTGCTATAAACATTGAGGTGACTGCTTTATTGTAATGTGCTTTTTTAAAATCTTTGGGGTATAGGCCGAGGAGTGGGATAGCTGGATCGAATGGTGGTTCCATTCCAAGTTTTTTAAGAAATCTCCAAACTGCTTTCCAGATTGGTTGCACCAATTTGCAGTCCCACCAGCAATGT
>PVHX01020126.1:0-32728 GCA_004024805.1 Geosciurus inauris
TAGCTCAGTTGGTAGAGTGCTTGCCTCTCATGCACAAGGCCCTGGGTTTAATCCCCAGCACCACACACACACACACACACACACACACACACAAAATAGAGAAAAGAAAAAAAAAAGAAAAATCAGATAAAAGAAGGAAGGCAATTTCAGAATACTGGAAATTGATCTTTAAAGATAAAACTGGCAATAAGCCAGGGGCAGTGGCCACGCCTGTAATCCCAGCACTTAGGGAGGCTGAGACAGGAGAATCGCGAGTTCAAAGCCAGCCTCAGCAATGGCGAGGTGCTAAGCAATTTAGTGAGACCCTGTCTCTACATAAAACACAAAATAGGGCTGGGGATGTGGCTCAGTGGTCAAATACCCCTGAGTTCAAACCCCAGTAACAAAACAAAACAAAGCAAAACAATAAAAAACCAAAAAAACTGGGAATAGTTTAATAAAAAAAAACTATTTCATGGAGAATATTAAAAGGCTAACCAAACATGTCAGGAAGAGACAAGAACACTCACTGTTATTGTTTCTATCACACATGTACTGGAGGTTGTAGGTAATGTAATAAGACAAGAAAAAGAAAAAGGATAAATATTTTAAAGGAATAGAGAAAACTGTCAATATCTGGATCAGACATCTTAAAAACACAAGAGAATCAATGACACAAACCTTCTCTAAGGGAGTGGTAAGTGGTAAGATATGAAATCAACATGGAAAAATCAAAAGCCTTATTGAAATCCTATAATCATCAATTATAAATATATAGTAGGGGAAAAGCCATGTTTGCAAAAATAAAACAACTATATCAAAATTCCAAAACAAATTTATACAACATCTACAAATAATTGAACCCCAAATCATGAAAGACCTTTAGGAAGGTAAAAACAACATTGAGGAATTTTTCTTAAAAATATGAATTATGGGAGGCCACATGGGGGGAGCAAGTGCTCGCAAGCTCCCTGCCCCTCTCGCAACATTCTATCCTGGGATACCCTTGGCTCGCCTGCCGCCATGACTGACAAGGAAGCCTTTGACGACGCAGTGGAAGAACGTGTGATTAATGAGGAGTACAAAAGATGGAAAAAGAACATCCCTTTTCTTCATGATTGGTGATGACCATGCTCTGGAGTGGCCCAGCACAGTGGCTTCCAGATGTAGCCAGACCAGAAGGAAAAGATTTCAGCATTCATCGACTTTTCCTGGTGACACACACATCAGATGAGCAAAAACACCTTTGATAGCCAGGGTAGAGCTCCCTAATGATGATGCTGAGTTTGATGTATCACACTACTACGACAGTGAGAAAGGAGAATTTGGAGGTTTTGGCTCAGTTGGTGGGAAAATTGAAATAGAAATCAAGATCAACCACCAAGGAGAAGTAAACAGGGCTTCTAACATGCCCCAGAACCCTTGCATTATTGCAACAAAGACTCTAGTGATGTTCTTGTTTTTGACTATGTGAAAACATCCTTCTAGGGGCTGGGATTATAGCTCAGCGGTGGAGCGCTTGCCTTGCATGCGTGGGGCCCTGGGTTCGATCCTCAGCACCACATACAAAGCAATAAAATAAAGACATTGTGTCCATCTACAACTAAAATAAAATATTAAAAAAAAAAAAAAAAAAAACATCCTTCTAAACCACACCCTTCTGGAGAGTGCAACCCAGACTTGGGTCTCTGTAGACATCAGAAGGAAGGGTATGGGTTTTCTTGGAACCCAAATCTGGGTGGGCACTTACTTAGCGCTTCATATGACCATACCATCTACCAATGGGATATCAGTGCCGTCCCAAAGGAAGGAAAAGGGGTCGATGCGAAGACCATCTTTTTTTTTGGTACTGAGATTGAACTCAAGGGCACTCGACCACTAAGCCACATCCCCAGCCCTATTTTGTGTTTTATGTAGAGACAGGGTCTCACTGAGTTGCTTAGCACCTCGCCGTTGCTGAGGTTGGCTTTGAACTTGTGATTTTCCTGTCTCAGCCTCCCTAAGTGCTGGGATTACAGGCATGTGCCACCGTGCTCGGCTGCAAAGACCATCTTTATAGGGCATACAGCAGTATTAGATGTTTCCTGACATCTGCTCCATGAGTCCCTGTTTGGGTCAGTTGCTGATGGTCAGAAACTTATGATTTGGGATACTCATTCAAACGATACTTCCAAACCAAGCCATTCAGTAGATGCTCACACTGCTGAAGTGAATTGCCTCTCTTTCAATCCTTATAGTAAGTTCATACTTGCCACAGGATCAGCTGACAAGACTTGCCTAGCCAGGCACGGTGGTGCACACCGGTAATCCCAGCACTTTGGGAGGCTGAGACAGGGGATGTTCAAAGCCAGCCTCAACAATGGTGAGGTGCCAAGCAACTCAGTGAGACCCTGTCTCTACATAAAACACAAAATAGCGCTGGGGATGTGGCCCAGTGGTTGAGTACCCCTGAGTTCAATCCCTGGTACAAAAAAAGAAAGACTATTGCCTTGTGGGATCTGAGAAATCTGAAATTTAAGTTGCATTCCTTTGAATCACATAAGGACGAAATATTTCCAGGTACAGTGGTCGCCTCACAGTGAGACTATCTTGGCTTCTAGTGGTACTGATGGCAGACTGAATGTCTGGAATTTAAGTAAAATTGGAGAAGAACAATCCCCAGAAGATGCAGAAGATGGCCAACCAGGATTATTGTTTATTCACGGTGGTCACACTGCCAAGATATCTGATTTCTCCTGGAATCCCAATGAACATTGGGTGATTTGTTCTGTTTCAGAAGACAGTATCATGCAAGTGTGGCAGATGGCAAAAACATCTATGATGATGAAGATCCTGAAGAAAGTTTGGATTCCTGAAGGATAAGGATCCTACATGTCTGCACTTGTGATTTTAGACTCCCCTTTTTTCCCTCTCAACCCTGAGATTGATTTAACACTGGTTTTGAGACATGGACTTTGTTCAGCTATCCCTTTATTATAGGTACCACCATAAATTGCTATTAGCCCAAACTGTGGGTGTTTTCTAAATATTAACTGGGGTCCTTTATTTAGCAAAGCCAGACTTATTTAAATTTTCTTCAGGAATTTTCTAGTAACAAACCCAGGTCTAAAGTAGCTACCAAAAGAGGAATATTATGTGTGGTTATTTTTCTTCTTAAGCTATATCCCCAAGTGTTTCAGACTTATTTAAGTAAAAGCTAGAGTGAGTAAGGAATAGATCCAAATGAGGTAGGTGTCTGAGCCATGAAGTATAAATGCAGCAAGATGTCATTTTTTTTTTTTGGTACTGGAGATTGAACTCAGGGGCACTCGACCACTGAGCCACATCCCCAGCCCTATTTTGTGTTTTATGTAGAGACAGGGTCTCACTGAGTTGCTTAGCACTTTGCTGTTGCTGAACTTGAGATTCTCCTGTCTCAGCCTCCCTAAGTGCTAGGATTACAGGCTTGCGTCACTGCACCCGGCAAGATGTCATTTTTTATTCAGGAATTAGGGGAGATTCAAGTTATATAGATTCCTACTCTAAAATCTCACACCTGGCTTTCCAGGATGCACATTTTCCTATGTAGACCAGTCTCCTCTTGATTTCTACAGTTAAGTCAAAACTACGTGTTCCTCCTTCCCCATATATTTCTACTTATTAGTGCATTTCTTGAGCTGTTTTCATATTATTCCTTTTGTTTAAGTAAAATAATTTTTGTTCTTTTTTTTTTTTAAACTTGGGACCACCAAGTTGTAAAGATGTATGTTTTTACCTGACAGTTGTACCATGGATATATTGTCAAGCTGAGAAGAGTGCATTGATAGCTTGTATGTTTTTAAAATTACATTAATTCTTGATTAGAAAAAAATCTGAATTATGGTAAGGTATCTCATGATCAGGGTAAAGATGTCAGTTCTTCCTAATTTCATGCATATGTGCAAAGCAATCCAAGCAAAACACCTCCAAGGTCTTTTGTGAATTTAATACACATAGGAGAGTAAAGAATCACATGGAAAGGTAAGGAACAGTCCAGAAATCTATGAAGCTGGAAGACCTAGTGGGAACACTTGTCCTACCAAATAGCAATATTTAGCATAAAGTGTAAAGGCTTATTATGTATCATTAAGATAGTATCATCTCAGGAATGCCTATTAAGAAACAGCAGGGCATAAAGAAAACCTATGTTTGTATTTCATCACTTTGGTTGTGAAACAAACAAAATTAAAATCAGACAGACTTTCATACATATAAGATTGGCAGAGATTAAGAATGACAATTCCCAGTGTTGGCGGATAAGTGGGAAAATAGAGCCTCAACACTTCTGGGAGGGGTTTGGGGAACTGGAATGAGTCAGACTTGCAGGGGTAGCAGTTTGGTGATTTGTGTCAAAATGTAACCTGCTACAGCACATCCCCCCAATCCCAGGACTTTGGGAGGCTGAGACAGAATCTCAGAGTTCAAAGCCAGCCTTAGCAACAGCAAGGCGCTAAGCAACTCAGTGAGATCCTGTCTCTACATAAAACACAAAAGAGGGCTGGGGATGTGGCTCAGTGGTCAAGTGCCCCTGAATTCAATCCCCGGTACCAAAAAAAAAAAAAAGTAACCTGTTGCATCTGTTGATCTTGAGGTTGCCCCTCTATAATTTATCCTTTAAAAAGCTGTTTATCACAGCACTGGGTAGTAGGAAAATATTGGAAGCTGCTTTAACATCCATCAATAAGACATTGGTTCAATAAATGGTGTCTACACAATAGAGTATCATAAGCTATTAAAATGATAGTGTGGGCTGGAGTTGTAGCTCAGTGGTAGAGCACTTGGCTGGCACGTGTGAGGCACTGGGTTTGATCCCAGCACTACATAAAAACAAATAAATGCATTGAATCCATATACAACTAAAAAAATACTTAAAAAATGATAGTGTGGACCAATATCATTGGCATATTTTATTGAGTAACCTTTAACCCTATCACTCAGAAATAACTATTGGTGAAGGTGTTTTTTATGTTCTTTTGGTCTTTTTTCTGCATGTGCACGCATACATACATGCACACACATGTTATTTTAAGAAATAGAATCATACCATATATATCATTTTGTAACTAGCATTCTACTTAGCTGCATATTGAATACTGTAATTTTTTCCCCAAGAGGCATAAGTTAGTTTTATATTTAAAAAGCTACTTTCATCAGTTTTTAGTTTCACATAGTGCATGCTGATTTACATTACAGGTGGACATTACAGGTAAAGCTAAAATCTGTCTTCTTTCTTCTCAGAGTATGCCACATTTGTGAATGCAGTCTTTTAAACTTTCCCCCCAACTTTCCAAGTCATTTACGTTCACACACACACGCAGACATTATACATATGGAATGATGTTATTATTTTCTAATATACATTATTCCACAACTTGGTTTTCTATATTGACCAGTTTAGAAAATTTCGTAAATTATGGCTTGGAACTCTGGCAGGAACTAGGTTTATTTACGTATTTTATTGTTGTGTTACACTCCATTTCCTTATTGATGGCCATGTAATGGTTTTTAAAGGAACCATTAGTTAAGGAAGGGGGTGGGGAATAAAGGAATCGGGTTTTCCTTGTTGAAAAGGTTAAAGCTCCTTGATGACCCCTAGGGCGAAACAAAGAAACACCGAGGAGAGGGGTTAAAATGCAAATTACAGACGGGTAGCTAGCTCAGCAATTAGACAGCGGCCTTCCCTGACTGCCATCCTTTTCTATTCTCCTGTCCCCACCACCCCAGCTTCTCGAAATCGCATCTCTTCCTCTGGATTCGGGAGCGAGCCTCGCCAGGGCGTTCACCGGGTTCGCCCACATGCACCCCAACTCCTGGGGAGAGGGAGCGGGAGGAGCTGCAGGACAGTCAGCGGACGCGCGATCTGAGGTCCGCAGGTGGCGCGTGTTGGGTGCTCAAAGGTGAGCAGACTCTCTAGGATCCTGACCTCACCTGGCCTCACGTCACTCGGCAACGGAGCTTGGTGTTCATCGCCCCCACCTGGCGGGATTTATTAGTGCGCCTGGCTTACACCCCTATGCGCTCCAGGAGGGTGCCGCAGGTGCCACCAGCTCCAGAGAGCGACAGAGGTCACGGTGAACCTGACGACCCAAATACTGGCTCGGAGCAATTTCCCCACTTGCCCTGGTTCCCTAAAGAGGAGTCTGGGGACTGAGAAGACACGGAACTCCACCTGTCAAGCATGGTGAGCACTCCATGGCTGGAGCATAGCTGTCCCTGAGTCAGAGGAGTTTGGAAGTCAACGTGCATTCATTTAATTTCCTCATTTCTCTCATTCCCAGCTCGGTGCTGAGCTCTCTGTGTGTCTATGGGTGTGGTGGGAGTGGGGTACAAAATAACATCAGACTCCACTTGGGTCTTGTAGTGGTTACCGGTCCTTGATGATATTGTGATCATTGTCACTCCAACCCCCACCTCCCTGTGCCCCGGCCCCCGGCTCTCCATGCTGAAACAAGTGTAGGTGTTCACTGCTTTCTCATGCCAGGCTGGATGACCCTAATCCCAGCATTTTCCAGGATGTGGGAAGAGAGCAGCAGCCAGCCAAAGACATGAGGTTCCTTGGAGAGTGAAAGGAATGTTGGGCTCTGAGCTTGCAGGGCTGGGTTCTAATCCCTGCTTGGCCATTCCTTGCCTTGAAATCTTGCTTTGATTCTGTCCGCTCTGGACCTCTGTCTCCTCCTCTGCTGGAGGTCACTTTAAGTTCTCACCTTCCCAAGTCACCTTTCACCTTAAAGCTGATGTCCCTCTTTGGACTTAGTGTTCTTCCAGGTGAGTGGGCTGAGCTGGGCCAAGATTGGATCCTTGTCCCAGTGGACATTTGTCCTGGGACGGTACCCAGGAGCCTGGGCCAGGACACCCCTCTGGGGAAGGCACTTCCTCCATCCCACCGCAGGAGGATAGGCTTCCTTTCTCTCAGGGCCTGCTTGATTCTCACTCAATCATTAGCTTAACTTTTTTGAGTTAGCTGCCAACATTTAAAAATTTCTCCCCCAAATCCTTTGTTAACTTGTAATTTATTTATTCAAAAACCTTTTTTTTTTGACATGGGTCTTGCTATGTTGCCCAGCCTGGCCTCAGACTCTATCTTTCTTTCTCAGCCTCCTCAGTAGCAGGGATTACAGGCATGTGTTACCATGCCCAGCTCCAACATTTAAAAATCAGGACAGTCACTGTAATGATTTGGAGTCCTGAAAAGACTCATGTGTTGAAATCTAGGTTCCCAGTGCAGCTGTATTCAGAGGTGGGACTTTTGGGAGATGATTAGGGTAGGAGGGCTCTGAGCTCATAAGTGGATAATTGAATGGACTCCTGGGGGGGCGGTGGAAACTGTAGGCAGGTCAGATGTGGCTGGAGGAAGTAGGTCACTGAGGGCATGCCCTTGAGGGTTGTATTTTATCTCTGGCCCCTTCCCCTCTCTCCTTCTTCTCCTAGCTGCCATGAGCTGTGCAGCTTTCCTTGGCCACATCCTTCCGACATGATGTTCTGTCTCATCCTAGGCCCAGAGTAGTGGAGTCAGCGACCATGGATTGAAACTGGGAGCCAAAAATCAATCTTTCCTTCTTTGAATTGCTTTTCTCTGGTATTTCTCACAGTGGTGAAAAGATGACTAACAGTCACATCCACAGCTTCTTTGTAAAATTGGGAGCCCTGCCTTCCTCAGCATGGAACTAAGAGATAGCTGCCCTCTGCAGATGGGGCTCTGGCCTTTGGTTTGCTACAAGCCCCACCCAGCTCTGGACACTCACTTCCATGAGCTGCCAGCCCTGTGAGCACTGTGACCGCTGCCCTGGGAAGGAGATTTCTCTGACCAGGGGGAGTATCTGTCTTCCTTTTGCCCAGGACTGGGCCTGGAACATGGTAGGAACTCAGTAAACATTAGTTGAATAGATGAGTGAATAAACCTGTGTGACATTAAATAGAAATTTACATCTTAGCTGGGTGAGGTGGTGCAAGCCTGTAATCCCAGCACTTTGGAGGCTGAGACAGGAGAATCACGAGTTCAGAGCCAGCCTCAGCAACGGCAAGGTGCTAAGCAACTCGGTGAGACCCGGTCTCTACATAAAACACAAAATAGGGCTGGGGATGCGACTCAGTGGTTGAGTACCCCTGAGTTCAATCTCCAATACCAAAAAAAAAAAAAAAAAGAAAATAAATTTACATGTTTACCCAGGCATTCATAGCCCTCTTTTATTTTGTCCAAAACTGCCAATAACTATGATGGTGATGATGATGGTGAGTACAAAAATAATATGTATGATTCTGTAGCCCTTTAAAGAATTCCAGTTGCTCCTGCCAACCGTCTTTTGGAATATGGGGGAAACTGAGGCCTAGAAAGTCACAGTGACTTGCCAGGGTTCCTGTAGCTCCTCACCGGGTGGAGCTGGAGCTTCACCCACTGACTCCTGCTCCTTCCTCTCCTCATCGTTTCTGCTGCAGTCAGTGAGGAGCCTCCTGCAGTTCCCGATCGTCTCACATGCCTGTGTCAGGGAACCTATGCCAGCAGTGCACTATGGCAGAGGCAGGAGGACACAGAGAAAGTTCCTGGTGCCACCCTCCAGGGACCACTGCTTTTCCTTTGCATGGGAATTTTGCAAGATGCTCGCCAAAGTGCATCTTTCCAGTCCTAGGATCCGTGGCCATGGAGCTGGGAATCTGCATGGTCCCCAGCAATCTCAGGTTTGGAATCCTCTGGCCTGTGAGAAGGGGCTTCAGAAGGGACCAAACAGGGGCATCAGAAAGCTGTACATCCTACTGGGCATCTGGGAACCTCCAGGCAGAGGTGGATGCTGTCCACCTGCTTGTTGCCTTCCCAGGGCACCATGTGGGCACATGGCAGACAGCAAGCCAGACCCTGCCTTGCCTTAGCTGCACGATCTACTGGAGGAGACAGAAAGCAACCAATGCATATCCACGAGCTGCTGGGAAAGGCAGATATGGAGAGAAATGAGAGGGGATCTGAAGGGTTAGATCCTGCTGAGAGCATGAGGGAAGCTGAGCTCAGAGGGAGGAGGAGGTAGGAACTGGAGTAATCCCCTCCACAGGGAGCGGTGTGAACAGGACACTCAAGGTAAAGGAAAGAAGAGAGAGGTAGAGGTACGGCCTTAGTCCATCCTCTGTTGTTATAAATACCCAGTAATTTACAGAGTAGAGGCTTATTTGGCTCATGGTTCTGGAGGCTGGGCAGTCTAAGAACATCTGCTCAGCCTCTGGTGAGGGCCTCGTGCTGTGTCTGGAGGCCATCCAGAGAGAGCTCTCTTCTATAACAAAGTCATTCTTACAATGACTCATTAATCCACAAATTGATTAATCCATTTATGAAGGCAGAGCCTTCGTGACCCAGTCACGTCCCAAAAGTTCCATCTTCAAATGCCATTAATGTAGGATTTGGGGGGTTAAGTTTCAACATGTGGTTTGGAGGAAACAAATACCCAGACCACAGCAGATGTATAGCCAAAGAGAAAGATTTACTATAAAAAAATTGGCTCACATGATTACAGAGGCAGTTGGCGAGCAGAGTGTAGCCTACAGCGTAGTCCAGTATGAGTCTGAAGGCCTGAGATCCATGACAGCCTGTGTGTAAGGTCCAGTCCAGGGTGTCTGACGGTGGGAGGGCACCAGCATCACAGCAAGAAGACACAGGAAGAGGGAATCCTTTCTTTTTTTTTTTTGGTACCAGGGATTGAACTCAGGGGCACTCGACCACTGAGCCACATCCCCAGCCCTATTTTGTGTTTTATATAGAGACAGGGTCTCACTGAGTTGCTTAGTGCCTCGCCCTTGCTGAGGCTGGCTTTGAACTCGCGATTCTCCTGTCTCAGCCTCCCTAAGTGCTGGGATTACAAGCGTGAGCCACCGCGCCCGGCTCGGGAATCCTTTCTTACTCAGGCTTTTATTCTAGTTAGGCCTTCAGTTAGGTTGGATGAGGCTCACACCCTGCTGTGTTCAGACCACCCACTCAGATGTCACTCTCACCCACCAACACCTTCACAGTCACACACAGAAGTAACACTTAACCAACTACCTGGGCACTTTGTGGCCTAGTCAGGTTGACACATAAAATTAACCATCATATCTGATGGGGTGGCGCTCACCTGTAATCCCAGTGACTCAGGAGGCCGAGGCAGGAGGATTGTTAAGTTTGAGGCCAGCCTGAGCAACTTAGTGAGACCCTGTCTCAAAATGAAAAAAAATAGAAAGGGGCTGGGGATGTATAGCTCAGTGGTAGAGCATCCCTGGGTTCAATTCCCAGTACTCAAAAAAAATTAATAAAATTAAAATCAATCAATTAATTCGCCATCCCAGCTAGGCAGTGTGAGGAGCCTGGACAAGGCTCTTAGCCGCACGGAGAGGGAGTCCAGCCATGGAGGGGCTGACTTTGTGGCTTGCCCCCTCCTCAGGACAGAAGGAAAAGCCCACGGTGCTCCAGGTCATGATTTGGAAGGTTCTCGGCCTCCAGTTATCAACATAAATCTCTTGTGGGCCCATGTGACCCTGATTAGGGCTCTAGTATTCCCTCTGGTTTCCTGCCAGCACCTGGGAAGGCTATGCTCAGCCTTCCTTTTCCCAGAAGCTGCTGGGGCAGGCCCCACTCAGGGTGCCCCCTTGGCCAGGCTGCGGAGAAGCTCAGTCGCTCCCAAGCCCCTCATGACATTTACGAGGTGCCACGGAAGGGGGCGGCCCCAAAGGAATGTTAATTGGGTAAAGCTGTTGCCCGAGCTCCTGCTCGGCCGGAGTTATTGCAATTTTATTTTTATTTGTTCTCCCTTCTCCCCGGGAGAGGAGTGTGGTTGGACGGGGGCTGGAGCCACCTCTGGGCATTGGACCCAGAGGCAGGAATGGCTTGGGACAGGGGCAGAGCTGTGACTGATGGGCATGGAGCATCCTTGACTTGTCCCAGCTTCCACCCAGCTTCCTCCTCTTGTTGGGTGTCCACTTAGGGAGAGGTGAGGAGAAGCTTCTGGAAAGGGGTTGAAGTGCCCAGGCTGAGTATGGCTTTGGCATCTGGGTTCAAAGCTGGCTCTGTGAGCCCAGGAAAGTATAACCAACACCTGTTATAATAATATCCACTTTTCTCTGTTGTCCCAGGAGAAAAGAGGAGACAACCTGCGTACTCTCCACATCAGAGTTCCAGTGATTGTGAGAAAGGCTGACTCTGGGCCAAGTTTGAGAACACCTGCCAGAGGGTCTGTCTTTCCACCCAAGTGTAGAAGCCAGCCCATCCCAGAAAGGAGACTGGGCAGGGCCTGTCTGCAGCAGACAGTAGCCTAGGGACTGCCCGCAGCTGGTCTGGGCCCTGTTCTGTCATGCTTGCTTGAGTTTGGGGGAGTCAGCCCAGAACTTTGGGAGCATAGTGGCAGTGGATAGGGGGCTTCTTCCATGAGAGAGATCCAATGGGGAGGTGTGGAGAGGGTCTGGGCCTGAATTTGCCAACAGGATCCTTCATTTCAAACTTTCCATCGACTTCCAGATCAGAGAAATGTTCTTTTTTTTTTTAGGGGGTGGATGTACTAGGGATTGAATGCTGGGGTACTCAACCACTGAGTCACATCCCCAATCCAATTTTGTATTTTATTTAGAGACAGAGTCTCACTGAGTTGCTTAGCACCTTGCTGTCGCTGAGGCTCTTTGAATTTGCGATCCTCCTGCTTCAGCCTCCTGAGCCACTGGGATTACAGGTGTGTGCCACTGCGCCTGGCTCAGAGAATTGTTCTTCGACCACTGAGCCACATCCTCAGCCCTATTTTGTGTTTTATTTAGAGACAGGGTCTCACTGAGTTGCTTAGTACCTTGCTGTTGCTGAGGCTGGCTTTGAACTCACGATTCTCCTGTCTCAGCCTCCCAAAGTGCTGGGATTATAGGTGTGTGCCACCGCGCCCGGATAGATCATTTTTCTTTATGTAATGAATTGTGTTGAGCTTCTAGCCACCAAAACCTGACTAAAGTTGCCCAAATGAATTCTTTTTTAATTTCTGGTTTAATGAGATGCCTAGAGCTGAGCAGTCTATGACTGGATAGTTGTTCCACAATATAATCAAGAACCTAGGCTCCATTTGCTCTTCCATCTTGAGTACATGGTCTTCATTCTTGAGGCTGCTACCGCATGGTCCTTGATGACAGTTAAAGCTCCAGCCATTGTGCCTGAGCCCGATCAAGGAGAAGAGCAACAGGTTTCTCATCCTATTAGTTGTGTGTGTTTTTTTTTAATACCAGGGATTGAACTCAGGGCCACTCACCACTGAGCCACATCCCCAGCCCTATTTTGTGTTTTATGTAGAGACAAGGTCTCACTGAGTGGCTTAGTGCCTCATTGTTGCTGAGGCTGGCTTTGAACTTGCGATTCTCCTGTCTCAGCCTCCCAAAGTGCTGGGATTACAGGCGTGCGCCACCGTGTCTGGCTCCTATTAGTTGTCTTTTAAGTGCTTTCCTGAAAGCCCCATCCAAGGAATTTTGTTTAAATCTTGTTGGTTTCCTCTATG
This sequence comes from Geosciurus inauris, assembly GCA_004024805.1. Lineage (NCBI taxonomy): Eukaryota > Metazoa > Chordata > Mammalia > Rodentia > Sciuridae > Geosciurus > Geosciurus inauris. Next base: position 12,471 of record PVHX01020126.1, read on the forward strand.
TGCAAAGAAGTTTGGGAAATTCAGTTTTTCAGCTGGGGCACATTGAAAATTAGGGTTCTGTTGTTAATAAGGAATAAAGAGAGAACAGATCTTGGGCAATGGAGATAGAACAGCAGTAGCAGTTTTTTTCTTCATTTCACTTCATACTTTGCCTCTACTCCCTCTGGAAATGCCCGACTCCTGTGCCCTACTTGGGAGTGGATGGCTGTCCCAAGAATCATGTCTCCATATAGTGTTCCAGAGGGGGGACACAGCTATCAGACATACAGCACTCGACCAACATGAAATACAGATTGTTTTTCTTTGTTGTGCACTAGTGTAAAAGTGGTAACATTTGCATCAAGAATGAAAAGCAGGGCTGGGATTGTGGCTCAGTGGTAGAGCGCTTGCCTTGCATGAAGCACTGGGTTCGATCTTCAGCACCACATAAAAATAAATAAATAAATAAATAAAGATATTGTGTTCATCTACAACTAAAAAAATATATAAAAAAAAAAAAGAAAGAAAAGCAAGCCGGGCATGGTGGCGCAAGCCTGTAATCCCAGCACTTTGGGAGGCTGAGACAGGAGAATCGCGAGTTCAAAGCCACCCTCAGCAATGGCGAGGCGCTGAGCAACTCAGTGAGACCCTGTCTCTACATAAAACACAAAATAGGGCTGGGGATGTGGCTCAGTGATCGAGTGCCCCTGAGTTCAATCCCCAGTACCAAAAAAAAAAAAAAAAAAAAATATATATATATATATATATATATATATAAAAAATATTAAAAAAAAAGAATGAAAAGCAAAGCTAAGAACAGTCATGCCCACCATCTTGCAGATGTGTCTGCCCTGCTGTACCAGGTCACCAGTGCCCTGCGTGCTTCCCATTCCTGCTCTCCTGAGTGCTAGCGGGTCACTGGGATTGGCCTGATATTCTAGGAGAGGTGTGCCAGCAACTCTGCAAACACCTTGGCTGATCACAGCCATTCCAAACACGAATTCTGCCAATTCTCAGAGCACTTCTAGAGGAGCGAGGGTAGCTTCATGTTTCCAGGGAGAAAGCAAAGCCCAGAAATTATAATAGGAACCATCATATAAATCACTAATAATTAATTGAGCACCGATTGTGTGTCAGATATGAGGCCATGACCTTTTCATACCTCCATGCAGTTGATATTTATTGAAGGCTTGTTTTGTGGGGCACAGGACACCCTGCTGGGTGCCGGGGGTCAAGGGTAGAGCAGTGGCTCAAGCTGAGTCAGCTGTGGGATGGGAAGGGACATAAGGAAACCAGCCAATAAACATGGAATTGCAGACTGGACAGAATGCAGGAAGGGAGAATAAGGGGGACCCTTTTCGAAGGCCAGGTGTGGCTTCACTTGGACCCTGGGAAGGTGCACCTCTCCACTTGGTAGAAGAGGTACCAAGCTTGTGGCCAAAGTTCTCCTAGCTAGAGTGGAGGCACCTAAACACGTGCTGTATGCCCAGTCGTGACTCCAGAGGCCCCCTCTAGCCCCAGGTGGAGTACCTGGCCCACAGTCCCTCAGGAGGCTGCAGAATCTGGCCTGGAGCTTGGGTCCCCTGCCCCTGCCCCTGCCCAGCACTCCACCCTCCTATTTGGCCAGGAGCTCCCCAGGGACCCCAGAGACCACCAGGAGCCTCTGGGGGACCCTGGTGAACTTCTCCAGCATTGACTGCTTCTGATGTGACCACAAATTCTAGATGCTGTTCTGAGAGCCACCTCCCAACGGGTGTCTAGCCCAGATTAATCATTTGCTTAATAAGTTTAATCAAAATCTGCCTGCATCTCATTAGGGATCTCATCAAAAGTGGCTCTGGTTTTCTATGAGTCCTAGGGCCGGTGGTGTGTGTGCTCAAGTGGGTGGGTGAGGTGTTTGGGTGGGGTTCTGTCAGCCTGTGTGGTTCCAGATGGGAAAACATCTCCACCGGAAATGCCCTGCCCCCTGGAGGCATCAGGACCCAGGGCTTGACCCCATCCCTTCCTGCTGCTCCCTTGTCAGAATCCCTGCTGAGAAGACTTGGGTTCCTGGAGAGGAAGCTGAGAGAGCTCCAGGTGGATTGAACTCAGGTCTTAGTTTTTAAGCCTTTTTACTTTTTAAATTGTGATAATTTCCAAACATGCAGAAGGGGGGAGTGCTATGAAAATCCACGTACCCATCACCCAGCTCCAACAACCACCCATGTTCTGTATTCTCTGCCATCTGTCCTTACCCACCTTTAAGTTTTTTGAGTATTAGAAAGTAAACCCAGACATCCTGTCTGTCCTCTCCAGGTTCATCTGTATGTATCTCAAAAAAGAGAAACAATATCTTACATACTCTAGTCATAAAGCAATGGTTATAGTTACCCAAATTAAAAGTTCCTTAATGTCACCTAATATTAAAGTCAAGTTAGAATGTTCCTAGTTGTCAAAAAACAAAATAACAAAATAAAAATTTTGTTTACAGTTGGCTTAAACAAAGTAAGGTCCAAGTGAGTTCTGTTTGTTTGCACCCAGGCAGTCTGACTCCAGAACCTGTGTACTCTGTTGAAAAAGCTGTCATCTTTCTAGGAGAAAGATGGAGACAGGAAACACAGCTGCGAAGGGGAACATTCATCAGCAGAGGGGTGGTGAGTCAGCTCAGCGGCTGTGTGGCCTTGGATGAGTTCCTTTCCTTCTCAGCCTCAATTTTCCAATTTGAAATTCCCAGATTTCCAAGCCTGGAAAAGCTTAAGAATCACTGCCAGGGCTGGTTAAAAATCATTCTAAGCAACGAGAAGGATGAATCTCTAAAACATGATGCTGTCTGAAAGGCAGAAACAAGCACGTACATCTTCATTTCATTCACGCAAAATCCCTGAACAGGCAAAACAGGATCAGCGTCTCAAGTGAGAACAGCGCCACCTTTTGGGGGAAGAGGGAGAGACAAGATTGGGAAGGCGTTACAGGGGGTTTTGAGGGATGAAGTCTCTTGTCTCTTGATCTGAGCGCAGGCAACATGCATGTGTTCACTGTACTGAAACTACTTTTTGTGAGCTTTCCCTTGTTTCACATTTGTGTTTTCAGACAATTCTCCAGAACCACTAAGAATTGTTTTGGGGATAAAACGTGTAAAATCTCATGACCTGTGTGATAACTTCATATTGGAAAAATGTGTCTCAAGCGTTCACTTTTTCCACCAGGGGGTGCTAGTTCAATCAAATGTCATTTAATGCTTAGTTAAATAAACCCTCAGGTGGTTTCCTAGGGTAAGTAAAAGGACTGAGCGCCTTTGGAGAAGCAATGGAGAAATGGACAGCTAGCAGGTCCCAGCTGAAGAGCTGCTTGGAGTTCTCTATCATCCTCTGGTGTACAGATGGGGAAACCTAGGCAGCAGGGGGCAGTCACTTGAGAGCCACACTGAACCAGGTCTCAAGCTTGACTTGGAATACAGTGCTGTTCCCTCCCATGAGCCGGCTGGCGGGTCAATTCCCTTGTTCTTTGGGGAGACCAGCACAGCACGGAGTCAACCAGAGTTCTCAGTCTTGTTTTGCACAGTTCACTACAACAATTAAGATTCTTGTTCAGAGCCAAGGGTGGCGGCGCACACCTCTACAGCAACTTGGGAGGCTGAGGCAGGAGGATCGCCAGTTCAAAGCCAGCCTCAGCAAAAGCGAGGCACTAAGCAACTCAGTGAGACTCTGTTTCTAAATAAAATACAAAATAGGGCTGGGGATGTGGCTCAGTGGTTGAGTGTTCCTGAGTTCAATCCCCGGTTCCTCCCCTCCACCAAAAAAAAAAAAGAAAGAAAGAAAGAAAAAAAGATTCTGGTTCAGAATTCGGGACTGAGGCTGGAGATTCTGCATTTCTTGCAAGCTCCTGGTGCCTCAGTGCCCTGGCCCACAGACCACATGGTGCCAGGAGAGAGTGAGATGGAAAGAGGGCGGGGCTGGGAGTCTGGAGACCTGGATTTTAAAAATATTATGTAATAACTTACAGCAAAATTCACCTTTTTTCCTCGTCTACATTTTTGACCCATGTAAAAGTTGTGTAAACCTCATGAAGTTGTAAAATCATGTCCTCTCCCCCAGTTGCCTCGTGTCCTCTTGTGATCAGCCTCTCTGCCCATTCCCTTTATCCCTAAAGTTCTGCACTTTCTAAATGTCCTATAAATGGAAACATAGAGTCTGTAGTCTTAACCTTCCTTTTATTTATCCTAATACATTTAATATTTGTGAGTTTTATTGCTGAGCAGAGGTCCAATGTGTGGATGTAGCATAGTTTGCACATCCATTCACCTGCTGAAGGAAAACTGGGCTGTTTCTAGCTCTATTTTTTTTTTTTTTTTTTATGTGAGGAAGGTACCAGGGATTGAACTCAGGGGCACTCCACCACTGAGCCACATCCCCAGCCCTATTTTGTGTTTTATGTAGAGACAGGGTCTCACTGAGTTGCTTAGTGCCTTGATTTTGCTGAGGCTGGCTTTGAACTCACAATCCTTCTGCCTCAGCCTCCTGAGCCTCTGGGATTATAGGTGTGCGCCACCACACCTGCTGTTTCTAGCTCTTGTAACAAATCGTGCTACTGCAAATGTATAGATTTTTGAGTGAACATAGGTTTTCATTTTAGTTGGAAAATAAATACTTAGATGTGAGATTGCTGGATTTTATTGTAGTCTGTATTTCCACTTATAATTTTTTTTTTTTTTTTTTGGGTACTGGAGATTGAACTCAGGGGCACTCGACCACTGAGCCACATCCCCAACCCTATTTTGTGTTTTATGTAGAGACAGAGTCTCACTGAGTTGCTTAGTGCTTTGCTGTTGCTGAGGCTGGCTTTGAACTCGTGATTCTCCTGTCTCAGCCTCCGTAAGTGCTGGGATTACAGGCTTGCGCCACCGCGCCCAGCTCCACTTATAATTGACCATATAGTTTTGCATTCTCGTCAGCAATAAGTAGGAGTTCTGTTTGCTCCAAATCCCCATCAGAACTTGATATTGTTAGCTTTATTATACATTAAAAAATTTTTTTAAAGTTTTTTTTTTTTAGTTGTAGATGGACACACAATATCCTTATTTATTTTTATGTGGTACTGAGGATCGAACCCAGTGCCTCACACATGTGAGGCAAGTGCTCTACTGCTGAGCTACAGCCCCAGCCCCCCCCAAAATTTTTTAGTTGTTGATGGATCTTTATTTATTTTATTTATTTATATGCAGTGCTGAGAATCGAACACAGTGCCTCACACATGCTAGGCAAGCGATTTACCACTGAGCCACAACTCCAGCCTTTATACATTTTTGGTGGCTCTAGTAATTGTGGATTATTATCTCATTAAGGTTTTAGCTTGCATTTCCCTGTTGACTAATGATGAACATATTTTCATGTGTTTATTTGGCATTTGTGCCTTTTCTTTGTTGAGGTGTCTGCTCAAATCTTTTGTTCATTTTAAATTTGGGTTTTTTTCTTATTATTGATTTTTAAAAAAAAATTTTTTTAGTTTTAGATGGACACGAATATCTTTATTTTATTTATTTATTTTTATGTGGTGTTGAGGATCGAACCCAGTGCCTCCCGCATGCAAAGCAAGCACTCCACCACTGAGCTACAATCCCAGCCCTTATTATTGATTTTTGAAAGTTATTTACATATGTAAGTTACAAGTCATGTATTGGATATGTGATTTGTAAATATCTCCCAATGTGTTGCTTGTTTTTTCATTCTCTTAACAACGTTTTTTGAAGGGTAGAGCTTCTCTATTTCAAAGAAGTCCAATTTATTAATTTTTTTCTTTTATGGATTGTGTTTTTGGTGTCAGGTTCAAGAATTCTTCACCAAAGAGCTTACACTGAATTCTTTTTCTTAAAAAAAAAAAAAAAGCAACTTTATTTTGTTTATTTTTATGTGGTGCTGAAAATTGAACCCGGTGCCGCACACATGCTAGGCAAGTGCTCTACCACTGAGCCACAACCCTAGCCCCTTAAACTGAATTCTTGGCAAAGTTCTACCACCGACTAGCAGTGATTTGGACCAAGTGACTTCCCCTCTCTGACTACCTCCAGCTCTGGTATTTTAAATATAAATAGCATTGTAAAAACAATCATCTTAAGGACCTTATAGGGATAATTGTAAGTCCCATTTTCTGAACATTTGCAGGTGCCAGGCATAATGGCCCTGGGCTTTAATGCTCCATCTCCCTTGGGAGTTAAGGACTATTATTACTTACATTTTGCAGAGGAAAACCTGAGATCTAAAGAAGTCAAGTCACTAGTGCAAGAGCACCCCTGGTTCAGGGTAGAGCTTGGATCCAAACTCTGGCAGTCTAAATGACAGTGATGATGGTGGTGATGGTGTGTATGACCCTAGGTGAAGGGTCCCAGCTGATTAGTTTGAGAAGAACAGAGGAGGTGAGCAGAGGGTGTGGAAACATGTCCTATCCCCGCCTGGTGAGAGGAAAGTCAAAGCGGAGGGAGTAAGTCGGAGCATTCCTTGAAGAAAATTTACAGCCGGCAAATGCATAAAGTCCTTGTGCCCTCCTGTTTGTCCCTGGGGTCCCTGGAGATTCCTCCCTGGGTCGCTTCCAAAGGACCTCGCCAATCATTTTTACCAAATGGTGGAGGAAGTTTGGGAGGCTAGGATGGACACCAAGTGAGCTCTGCGAGCAGAGGGTGTGCTGCCACGCTAGTGTGCGGACCGTTCACCAGCTGGGCAGAAGTGGACACCTACTTTTGTGACGGCGGGCGTGTGTGGCTGTAGGGCGACTCTGAGCCTGCAGGAGGCGGGGGAGAGTAAATCTTTGTGACAGTCTGTGCCTGTGGCGAGCACGGTCGAGACTGCGCGTGCCTGAGCATCACGAGTGTTGTATTTATTAATTTAAGAGTCAATCGTATTGCTAGCCTTCCCTGCCAGGTGCTAGGGTGCTGAGTGTCCAGGACAGTTGAGGACCTTGTCCTCGCTCCAAGGGCTGACGACGTTATGCGGAGGGAGGAAGCCTAAATAAATTAAGCAAGAAAGAAACCACTCACCCCTGGATGCATGGGTCCAGGAGAGGGTGTGTGTGTGGGGGTGCAGATTTTGATTGAGAGGTGTGACACCGTGGTCCAGAGCGCCCCCCAACCCCCAGTGCAGCAAGCAGCTGTGGCTCTTGCCTGGGGGAGGGACAAGGCCTTGAACCTATCCTGAAGCCCAGAGGACTGAGTCCTGGGTCCTGAGTCCATTCATCCTGCAACAACTCACTCACAGGGAACAAAGTGTAGACAGTAGCACGCGAGCCCCCACGTCCACTGTGGGGACGAGGCTTCTGAGCTCAGGCTGAGCAGGTCCTTGGCCGAGGGCGTTTGATCCCTGCCCTCCAAGATTCTCTGAAAGCCCCAAAACTATACACGAGGGGCTGATGAAACCCCTCATGCCCAGGTAACTGATAAGGAAGGTAACACCGCGACAGATATGGATCGCCCCCAGGCTCCGGATTCCTCCACCCTGGGACGGCAGTCTGCGTCATTACGCGGCTTGGCCAGTAGGTGGCGCCGAAGGCCGGGGCTAGGCAGGCCTGGGGGCTTGGGGCTTGGGGCTTGGGGCTCTGGGAAATGAGCAGGCAGAACACCTACTTGCTTGACTCTCCCTTTATCCTGTTCATAATCTCATTTTATGGATGGGGAAACTGAGGCGCAGAGATGCTTATTAAGTAATTGGCCTATGGCCACACAGCCATAGGTGTGTGGCGGGACCACCACACCCCCTCACCTGCTTTGCAGCGCAGCTCCTCTGGGATGCTTCCCTGCCTCTAGAGGGTAAGTTCAGGAAGCCACCCACCCCCTAACAAGCTCTCCAGGGATGCTCACACAGGGCTACACACAGAACCACCTCCTCCAGGCCAGCCCTGGGGCTCGGGACTGAAACTAGCAGAGTTGCATGTCTTTCTAGATCCTCCCTCCCAGTCTGCTCTCCCAGGGTGGTAAGGACATGGATTCCTCAGCTTGGGATCCTGCCTTAATCACCCTTGTCCTCCACCCCAATCCCTGTGCAGAGCCCAGGGTGGTGACTGAGCAGACCTACTGTGCTCACCCTTTCAGTCCACCCCACCACCATGCGCAGGTGGGGAGTGAGCCTTCCCTTAGCACTTCCTCTGAGCACTGGAATTTCATCTGAGTGAAAAACAAATCAGGGTGTGACAGGGGTGTAGGTGGCCCTGGGAAAGGCCTCTTTGGGCTTTGATGCTGGAGGAGGAAGCTCTTGAAGATCTGGGAAGGGGGTTCTGGGCAGGGAAGTCCCAGGGCGAGAGCAAGGAAGGAGAAAAAGAAAGCGGGGAGGTGCGAATGCCTTGAACCAGGACCAGTTCAGACAGGCAGCAGCAGGTCTTTGTACAGAGGGGTGAGTTTAATTCTATACTGTTCTAAGCAGGACACTGAGGTGTTCCCATTTGGCTTCCATCTCTCTGGCTGCTGGAGGTCCCTCCTTGAGCCCCCCCCCCACCTCGACCCCACTTGCTGTTGGGAACCCTGGGTCACAACTGGTAGCTCGGACTGCTGACCCTGGCCTGGAGTCTGCAGGGTTAATCCCCTGGGCCCAGAGGAGAGGCTGATTTGCAGGCCCTGCCACTCTGGGCTGATAAGCTCCTCCAGCAGCCTCAGCAATGGGGAGGTGCTAAGCAACTCAGTGAGACCCTGTCTCTAAACAAAACACAAAATAGGGCTGGGGATGTGGCTCAGTGGTCGAGTACCCGGAGTTCAATACCCAGTACCAAAACCAAACCAAAACCAAACCAACCAACCAACCAAACAACAACAACAACAACAAAACTCCCCTGGAAGGAAGAGACAGGGCCAAGCCAGGAGGAAGCTGGAGACATAAAGCAGGTGGGAAGGGGGTTCCAGGAGCACCTAGGGTGGCAGTTTTCCAGAGAGAACCCACAGCTTTATTCCTTATCCGCACATACATAGCCGTTGTTTCTGTCAGGGTCCATATGAATTTTTATGGAATCCTATTTAAGGAAGAAAAAATATTAGGTGCAGAGCCCTGTGGTTTGTGCTTCCTAGCATATGGTTAATGTCCACTCTGATCTTCTATAAGGGAGTGGCCCCATGAATAGATGAGGCAACTGAGGCTCAGAGAGCTGGGAAGGGGTAGAGTAAGCAGAAGAGTTTCCGCCGCAGGTTTCCTGACTCCCAGTCCAGAATTCTTTTTTTTGGTACTGGAGATTGAACTCATGGGCACTCAACCACTGAGCCATATCCCCAGCCCTATTTTATGTTTTATGTAGAGACAGGGTCTCACTGAGTTGCTTAGCACCTCGCTGTTGCGGAGGCTGGCTTCGAACTCATGATTCTCCTGTCTCAGCCTTCCTAAGTGCTGGGATTACAGGCTTGTGCCACCGTGCTGGTCCAGTCCAGAATTCTTCGCCACCACCCCAAATCTACAAATACCTGCTCCTTGAAGAGCCCCTCTAAGCCTCAGGCCATGGGACATTATGCACATAGGTGGGCAGGGGGCAGCCTGAGGAGGGGAAGGGCTCATCACTGTTGAGGACAGGATCCTGGGTGGCCAGGACCCTTGTCTTCCTATGAGACATTCCAAACTGGCACATTCTGAACCACCTGGAGGTCAGAGCGAGGCTGAAGCACCTGGCTGAAAACCAGAATCCCTGCGGCATTGGTAAAATGCCAGTCCTGGACCCCAGTACAAATCTCTGAAATCTAAGTCCTGGTGGTGGGGTCAGGGATCTGTGTACTGGACACACTTGCCAGGCTACCTTACAGCACAGCCAGGGCTGAGCCACAGACTCGGCCTTCAGCCTGAGTTCTAGGGGTCTGAGGAGTCCCCTGTTCTTGGCAGGGGTGAGTGAGTAGCCTGAGGGCCTGGGGAAGGGAGAGGGAGACGCTGTTTCCCCACACGTGCAGCAGTCTCAGCTGGAAGAGGACAAGGCCCAGGGCTTGGTGGGCACAGACCTGGCCAGGGCATGAGTCCCATCTCTGGAGCTCAGGCCTCCCTCTCCTTGTCTCTAGAAAGGTGTTACCAAGCCGGGCGCGATGGCGCAAGCCTGTAATCCCAGCACTTAGGGAGGCTGAGACAGGAGACTCGTGAGTTCAAAGCCAGCCTCAGCAATGACGAGGCTCTAAGCAACTCAGTGAGATCCTGTCTCTACATAAAACACAAAATAGGGCTGGGGATGTGGCTCAGTGGTAGAGTGCCCCCGAGTTCAATCTCCAGTACCAAAAAAAAAAAAAAAGAAAAGAAAGGTGTTACCAAGCCCCAGCACCAGGAGTTGTTAAAGCAGTCGCTACCTTTCTGGTGACCTTCAGAGAGCATGCTGTGTGCCAACACGGTTCTGGAGGTGGGTAGGGCAATTATTCCTGGTGACAGGTGAGGAAGCTGGGGTCCTAAGAGGTGAGGTAACTTGCCTGTGGTCACCTAGCTAGTAACTGGCCAGCCTGGCTGTCTGATTTCATAGCGTATAATTTTTAGGTTGATTTATTTTTCTTTGCTCCTATTTCATGTCTGGCCTTTCTTTCACTCAGTGGTATTTGCTGAGTACCTGCTAGGTCCCTGGAGAGAGCCCAGCATGGTCCATCTACTCTTTCTTGGTGAGGGTGATGGAGGGGCCGTGGGTACAGCCCTCTGGAAAGTGAAGCATACTCTCTGGGCCCAGAGGGTCTTAACCAGCAGCCCACACTTTGCTGGTTCTATAGCCTGACTGGTTCAGGGTTGCTCAGGGAACTGATCACTCTGCAGAAAACGCTGGAACTAACCCACTGATTCTGTCAGTTGGTCAGGGCTGGGCCTGGGACTATGCATTTTTTTTCTTTGTGGTGCTGGGGATTGAACTCAGGGCCTTGTGCATGTAAGGCAAGCACTCTACCAACTGAGCTATATCCCCAACCCCCGGGACTATGCATTTTTGACATGCTGCCCAGGCTGTCTGCTGTGAGCATCGCACTTGAAGATGTACCATGACAGAAAGATGAAAGTCAGGTGAGATTCATGGACACCCCTTGGTGGCTTAACTCTTATACCATGGAAGTTAAAAAGGACTTCCTTGTTAGGAAAAAGTCCAAAGTCATTTCTTCTCTGTGTTCCTATAACATGCAGTGAAGACAACTCCAGCAGAGTAGTTCACATAGCTGCCTCCCCTCCTGGACTGTGGGGACATGTGGCAGTCATTTTCTTCCTCTTTCGTGGTATTTGGCGGAATTATATTCCCCTATCCCTTTCAAGGTTAAGCACAGCCATGTGATTATGTAATATCAGTAGTAGAAACTATGAGTAATTCCCTCAAGTTCACTTCACTTTGCCCCAGTGATTTTGACAATGTGTCAGGTAGAGGATCCACAAGCCTTTGACTCTGAGTGAGTAGGTTGAAATAAGCCTGGGTTGCTTGTTGCTGCAGCATAACCTAGCTGGTCCTGATATTCTTTGAAGGCAAGTCCCTCTCTGATTACACTTCTGGTTCCTGAAAGAGGCTGGCACCAAATAGATGCTCCAGAATCACACCATTGCCATTTATAAAGACTTTGCTAAGTGCTGGATACAGTTCCCTGTTATTTCACCTAAGGCTCCCAGCAGCCTTAAAAGTCAGCTATTATCATTTCCATCTTCAGATGAGAAAAAATTCTGGTTAGCAAGTGGCCTAGGATTCTGAGTCCTTATCCTCCAGTACCTTACCTAGGGGATCATGTATGACCCAAGAGACAAGCTGACTTGGGGTTTTTCTTGCCACTCTTGAAGGGAGTCTCTTCTCTCTGAGCCTCAGTTTCCACCACATCAATTGGCTTAATAATAATGCATGTGTCCCAGGCCAGCTGAGACGTGTAAATTATTCTGCATGGTGCCCAGCTGTCATTTTTATTATGATGCTACTCATGCTACTCAGTGTCCAATGAAAGCTGTTTGAAAGAAAAAAAAAATGAATGGAAAAGAGCAGAGTGAAGGGCTGAGGACGTGGGCAGTCACTTGGCCTATAGCATGTGCAAGGCGCTGGATTCAATCCCTAGTGCCCCCCACCCCCCCAAAAAAAAAGAAAGAAAAGAAAAAGAGCAGAGTGAAGCAGAAGATGGGATTAGGTATCTGGGGACCAAGTGGGAGCCAAGAAGCACATTTGGCTTTTTACCCAGTGTTCTTGACTGACGTTGGCCATCAGCTTCCACGTCCAGAGCTCCTGCTCTGCTCGCATCTCCAAAAGCCCCTCCTTTTGGACACAGCAGTTTATTTAATTCTTATTCCACCTCCTGAGGGAAGTGCCGTTATTCACTCCCATTGTAAAGATAAGAAAACTGAGGCACAGGAAGTCAAGGATCTTTCCCCACAATTCACTGCAAGAAGAGAGCAGGGAGGTGAGAGGACCTCACTGAGCCCACAGCGTGGTATTTGAACCTGTGCATGACATGTGTTCCCTTCTCCAGGGGAAAGAGAGGACAGCCACACAATGGCCCATCCTGAACTGGGCCATCTCACTGAACTGGGGCTCAGGGAGAGCGAACCCCAGGGCTATTTTTCCCTACAACCTTTGCTCTGCTTTGGAAAGGTGCGAAAACCGAACCGCACATGCGCACACGCGGTGCACCTCCACCCCCGCAAAAGAAAGCAAAGGAAATCCCAGCAGTGGCTGCACCGCGGCCCCCTCCCCGCCCAGCGCCAGCAGCGGCCCTCTCCGTGCCACGCAGACTCTTTGTCACCACCATGATTGGTAGACTAAACAGCTGGAGCGGAGCCGGCCTCCTCTCTCCCTCTCGCCAGGGCGGCCGGCTGGGGGGGCTTTCAAAGACCAGCCTCCCTGCTATCTCCCCCATCAGCCCCAGCAGCATTTAGCCACTTTCTTCAAACACCCAGCCAGGGCGTGATGGTTAACATCAAAACTGGCAGCAAGTCATAACCTATAGGGCTGGGACATTTATCACGGCCTGGGGCCCCTGGGGACTTCAAAGGGGCCAGAGGGGTGGGGGTGGGGGGGGATCCAGTGGGGCTTTGCCACTACCCAGAGCCGCAGATGGCTCATCAGAGCTGGAGGGATGCAGGGACTACCTCAGCTGGCCAGCCCAAATAATAACAACGATGATAATGAATATTGATTACTAATAATAGCTGTTATATATCGAGAGATGAGGACTTTCAGAGCACTTTCTATATTTGATCTCATTTATCTCCATAGCCACCCTGTGGAGTATTTATTGTTACTGGATTCTTATCCTCATTTCAAATGTCAGGAAATGGGGCACAGAGCAGTTAAGCCACTTGCTTAAAGTCACAGAGCTAATGAGAATATTATCAATAATAATAATTACTACTTGTCATTTCCGGAGTGATTACTGTGTGCTAAATACTTTGAGGGTTAGCTCATTTGCTCCTCCAAATGGTCTATGGGATAAACATTTTTATTGTTTTAGAGATGAGCAACTAGTCTTGAGAGATGATAGGTGGCTTTTTTGAGGTGACATGTCTGATAAGTGGCAAGGTCAGGATTCGAAGGCAGATCATTTGTTCCAAACTCAGCTGGTACTGACCTCAAAAAACACACTCTGGGTGGGGCCTGCAGTTCTAAGGGACACAGTCCTTTTCACCCCGTCATAGCCTTCATTGTATGTCAGGAAGGTAGAGAGTGGTCCTGGGTGTAGTGTGTCCCATCCTAGACCTGGGCAGAATCCTCGGGGTGTCCTGAGCCTTCTGAGAAGCACCTCCAGGCTCTGTGGGAGCAAGGTGGAGAAATGGAAGGGCAGGTGTTGTGTTCTACCTCTGTGCCCGGCTAGGACTGGGAGGAGAAGGGCCTCCCAGTTATCCAGGTGGCCCCAGAGTGTGTTCCATGTCTCACTGGATAGTGGGGTGTCCCAGGAATTGGGAACAAGGAGAGTGGTGTGGGATTTAACCCACTGCCTGTGGCTGCTCCAGGTCAGCTTCTGGCATAGGGAAGAGAGAACTCTGCCTGAGATGGGGATGAGCTGCTCCCCAGCGCTCCTAGGAACCATTCAACAGATTGACCAAGTCCCACAAATGTTAGGTACAAAGGGCACCACCCCTCCCCTGCTGGGAGAGGACAGAGTCCAGTGCATGTCTGAAGGGACAAAAGTGGCCTCTACTCACAAGATCCAACTCCCTCTCTGAGGGCATGTGACTCCTTCCCTCAGTGTGACAAGTGTCCCAAGAGGGAATGTTCCAGAAGGCTCCCTGGAGGAGCTGCTATCTGGTCTAATGGAGGAGAAGGGAACAAGGTCCACATGGAGGGAGCAGGGCTGGTGTATTGGGGTTCTGTAGAAACAGAACGGACAGGGTACCTAAGTATCTCACATCCACGTGGAGAGAGAATATTTAAGGAACTGGCTTGAGCAGTCGTGGGGACGGACAGATCTCTCTAAAGGCATGAAAATTCAGACAAGAGCTGATGTTGCAGATGAGAGCTCAGTCTGGAAACCCGGGCAGAATTTTCATACTGCTGACTGGAGGGAATTTCTTCTTTTTGGGGAGACTTCATCCTTTCTTGTTAAGTTCTTTAGATCACTGGATGACGCCTACCCACATTCTGGAGGGTAATCTATCTGCTTAGCTAATTTGAGTGTTAATCACATAAAAAAATACTTTCTCAGCAACCCTGAGATTTGGCCAAGCAACTGGGCACTACAGACCAGCCACGCTGACATATGAAATCAACCATCATGAAAGAAATATTGTATGATTCCACTGATGTGAGATCTCTACAATGGCCAAAGTCACAGAGATGGTAAGTGGAATAGTGGGTACCAGGTGGGGAGGAGGGAAGAGTGGACAGTTACTGTTAGATGGGTCTAGAATTTCAGTTTGGGGTGATGAAAAAGTTCTGGAGAGGGATGGTGATCATGGTGTCCTAATGATGTCAGAGTACTTAATGCCACTGAATTGTACACGAAAAAATGGTTCAAATGGTAAATTTTATGTGTATTTTGCTACAATAAAAGAAAAATTAACCATCATATCTAGGGAGAATCTGAGCAAGAGGAAGTGATGGGAGGCAAGACCTTTGCAAGTTCACTCATTCAATTTCTCACCCACCAAATGCTTTGTGCTAAGCTCCCCATGCTGGGGCTCTGCCTGGGCAGGGGAAATGGTGGTAAATGACCACTTGGGAGTCATGTGAGCTGAACTGGTGAGGAAAATACCTCTGCTAGTTGTGCCCAGGGGCAATGGAGTCCCCTACCCCCAGGCCAACTCCTGCCCGCAGTCAACCTGTGGGGAGGAGAACCAGGCTCCAAGAAGTACCATCTCACGGGCTTCATAGACACCTGGGACCGAGCAGACAAAAATATCTGGCTCGGGACTGGGACTGTGGCTCAGCGGTAGAGCGCTTGCCTCGCATGCGTGAGGCCCTGGGTTCGATCCTCAGCACCACATACAAAGCAATAAAATAAAGACATTGTGTCCATCAACAACTAAAAAAAATTAAAAAAAATATCTGGCTCTTCTATTGAGTAGCTGTGTGACTCTGGTCAAATCTCATAGCTTCTCTGAGCTTTAGTTTCCCCAAAGTGAGGATTAGAACCCTATCCATAAACTCCCAGCCAGGCACGGTGGCGCAAGCCTGTAATCCCAGCACTTAGGGAGGCTGAGACAGGAGAATCGCCAGTTCAAAGCCAGCCTCAGCAACAGCGAGGCGCTAAGCAACTCAGTGAGACCCTGTATCTACACAAAACACAAAATAGGGCTGGGGATGTGGCTCAGTGGTCGAGTACCCCTGAGTTCAATCTCCAGTACCAAAAAACCCCAAAACATAAACTCTCAAAGATGAATGTCTCTGGGTAGAAAGACTTGTGGGAAGTCATGGGAAGATTTTCACTTTATAATTTTTACCCTTCAAACGAGATAGAAAATTTTCAATTCTTTGTGATCAGTATAAGCAATAGAGATTTCTGATTTTTTAAAAGATATGCAACCATCTTTCTTGCTATGTAAAATGTGTGAAAATGGGCTAATGAGTGAGAAGTTTCTTTGTGATGTGTAAATCCTGGAAGAGATAAGAGAAAATAACATCATTTATAACAGGGCCCTTTTTCGACTTTTGCAAAGAGCTAGCAGAGATTTATAAGATCAGACCTCACCCCTCCTTCCTAGCTGCTTATCATAGCCTTCAAACCCTTGCAACAAATGTTTAGTGAGTACCTACTGTGTGCAAGTTTCTGTACAAGGCCCTGATGATGGAGAAGCAAGCAAAACAGAGGAAGCATCTGCTACCACGGAGCTTGCACCTGATGGGAGAGAACAAGCAAGTATCTACCATGGTCGGGAGTGATGAATGCCATGTTAGAACTAGAGGGTGGTACAGAGCCAAGAGGGCTTTATTTTATTCTATTTTTATTTTGGGGGGCGTTACTGGGGATCAGGGCCTTACACATGCTATGCAAGTGCTCTACTGCTGAATTACATCCTTAGCCCTTTTTATTTTATTTTGAGATAGGATCTTGCTAACCTACCCAGGCTGGCCTTGAATTTGTGATCCTCCTGCCTTAGCCTCCCGAGTAGCTGGGATTACAGCCACGTATGCCATGGTGCGGAGCAGAGGCCATACCTATTGATGTGGAGATTGCAGTCTAAGAGGAGACCGGAGCTTGTGGAGTGGCAGTGGATGGTCTTACTTCACCACTGACCAAGTATTTTTGTTAAGAAAGTTCTCTCAGTTTTCCCTCATTCTCATGGTTTTAGGGAATCTTGCTTGAGGTTCATAGCTTAGGTCCTGGTCACCCTCTCCCTGACTTTTTCTGGTCCTTTCTCTTAGAATTCACTTCTCCCTCTGGCTTGGGCCTCCATTATACAAGGTTATGCCCCATCTTGTTTGGAATTCCCTGAAAAATAAGTCTCCAACACTGGCTCCTGGGCTACCAGCTATGGCGTGCTTAACTATTTGTTTGGTATTGAGCTAAGCATGTTTTTAATGCATTTTGTTATTTGTTAATCAAAATCTATGGAGAGGGGCCTGATGTCTTATAAAGGAGAAGCCGCTATCGCCCCCACTTTACAGATAAGGCAAGTAAGGCACAGAGGACTCAAGTGACTTGTCTATGTCATCAGCCAGTAGGTGCCTGAGCTGGGACTTTATTTCTAGTCATTCCAGAGTCATTCTTAAACACCAGTGTCACCTCCTGCCTTGACTGTCTCCGACCCCCTGTTCCTGTATCGAGGGCTGTGAGTGAACAGAGGAAGAGCTCTCTATGCAAGAGTGAGGAAGTTCAGCCGGGCGCGGTGGCTCACACTTGTAATCCCAGCACTTAGGGAGGCTGAGACAGGAGAATCGCAAGTTCAAAGCCAGCCTCAGCAACAGCGAGGCACTAAGCAACTCAGTGAGACCCTGTCTCTACATAAAACACAAAATAGGGCTGGGGATGTGGCTCAGGGGTCGAGTGCCCCTGAGGTCAATCCCCATGGGGAACTTCATGGCTCTGGCGGGCACGCCACCTGGGCTAGCATCTGACCTCCACTCCTGGGATTCAAGTTTTGTGACCTTGACCTTGGTCCAGTGAGTTAATCACTCTGTGCTCTAGTGTCCTTGTTTTAAAATGGGGGTAATCATTGTACCTGCCTCGCAGGTTTATTGTAAAGTGAACGTTGGTTCTCATTTAAAAAGTGGGAGCGTGTCTGGCACAGTCCACAAACCATCCTTAAGCGTCAGTCACTCATTTAATTGACAGAGATTGCAAGCTCATTCCCCTCCAGTTTACTGTCTTTGTTTTTTCACAATCTGTCTATCGTGTTTTGTCATTCTTACTTTGCACTGTTTGATGGTGGCAGTTCCTAACGGTCCCAGGACTTCTGCCTACAAAGCCTTCAAAACGGGTGAAGAGCCTGCAGGAAGAGAACCAGGTTCAAACTCAGGTATAGAGACTGGCCCTGGTGGAGGCGGGCAGAGAGGAGGGTCCCTGTCATCAGTCCTCTCTTGGACAGAGCAACAAGCTGAGTGGGATCAGGCGGCACTTATCTGCCCCTCCCTGGGGGCCACATCTGTAAGACCTTCAGGCCTTTCGCTGTAAATCACCCTGGGTGATTTATATGGAGACACTCAGTCCACTAATCCAGTAAACAGGATCAGCAGGGCCCAGTTGAATTTATGGGCTGCCAGAAGGGCCTTCACCGAGGGAGCCGTGCACTGCACGACCCTTCTCCTCCTGACTGCCAGCTAGAGCTTCTGAATGGGCAGGGGTCACACTGCCTGGGTTCCAGTCCCTGCTCTGTTCCTTCAGCTGCTGCTGATAAACATTGGGCTGATCCCTTTCCCTCTCCGGACTCCAGGACCTGGGGGTTCACAGAGTAGTCGGCCTGCGGTCAGCACACAGCAAAGCCAAAGGATTTGTAAGCTAAACCCTTATGTTCCACAGTGGAGACAGGGCCTAGAGGGCTGCTCTGGGTTCAGATTCTGGCTCAGATACTTCCTCACTGTGTGCTTGTCTGAGCTTTAGTTTCCCAATGGTGGCACATGAGTGCCATTTCACAGAGCTGTTATTATGATAATAGAATGAGAGAATGCACTGGAAGTACTCACTCAGCACCTGGCATATAAAAAGGGGTCCATAAGTATTAACTAGTAATGATTACTACATGAGTGGTTGGACAGGGAGTATCACAGAGACTCTCACACAGAGGGGGTGGGGAGTAGCCTTAAGGTGTGTGTGGCGGCATTATTGCAGTCATAGGGAATTGGAAGGAACCTTGGTGTCCCTGGCTGGGGCAGAAGCTAAGTAACCATGGAGGACTTTGCAGAAGCTACAGATGACAGACCAAATGTTCACACAGCACCATGGATGAATTTTAAAAGCAGAGTCCATCCTAAAAGCTATATGGAACATTTTAAGATTGGCAAAGGCAATACAACGTCTTGAAAAAGAAACAAAACTGGAGATCCTACATTTCCTGATTTTAAAGCATACTAGAAAGCCATACTGACCAAAACAGTAATATACTGGCTAAAGTGGTCATATGGACCAATGGAATAGAATAGAGGCCCTAGAAATACATCCTCAAACACACAGTCAATGGAATTTTCATGAGTGCCAAGGTCATTCAAAGGGAAAAGGATAATCTTCAATAAAAACTGGATATTGAAGTGTAACAGAATGAAGATGGACTCTTATTTTATACCATATATAAAAATTAACTCAAAATGATCAAAGACTGAAACCCAAGAGCTTTCACAATAAAACTCTGAGATTGGGGGCTGGGATTGTGGCTCAGCGGTAGAGCGCTTGCCTCGCATGCGTGAGGCCCTGGGTTCGATCCTCAGCACCACATACAAAGCAATAAAATAAAGACATTGTGTCCATCTACAACTAAGAAAAAAAATTAAAAAAAAAAAAAAAACTCTGAGATTATAACATAGGGCAAAATTTCATGATCTTGAAATTGGTAATCATTTAAATAGGACACCCCAAACACAGGCCATTCAAAAAAGAACTTCATCAATATTAAATTGTTCCTTTAAAAAGATTAAATATTTTAATACTTGAGTTAATGTTAAAATATTACTTTATGCATCAAAGGACACTATCAAGAGAATGAAAACACAGGCTGGGAGAAAATATTTAATATTTGCAAATTATGTATCTAATAAAGGATTACTCTCCAGAATATATAAAGAACTCCTACAATTCAACAACAAAATAAACCAAGCAACCCATTTATAAAATGTACAGAAGACTCAAGCAGACAGTTCCCCACAGATGATAAACAAATAGCCACTAAGGACACGACACAATGTTCAACATCATTAATCACTAGAGAAATGAAAACTGAAAACACAAGGGGATACCCAGGGGGTATCTTACCCATTGGGATGGCTATTCTTAAGAGAACAAAAAAAATTAGAAATATAAACTAACAAGTGTTGGCAAGGATACAGAGAAATTGGAACCCTAGCTCCTTGCTGATAAGAATAAAACGATGTAATTGCCATGGAAAAATGGCAGTTCCTCAAAAAGTTAAACAAACAAGTTGACCTAGGAATTCCTCTCTTATTTATACAGCCAAAATAATTGACAACAGAGACTCAAACATATACTTGTACATCAACATTCCTAGCAACTTATTCACAATAGCCAAAAGGTGGAAACAACCCAAGTGTCCTTCAGTAGATGAATGGATAAACTAAATAGGGTCTGTTCTTTTTTTTTTTTTTTTTTTTTTTAATTTTAATTTTTATTTATTTTTCTCAAAAGTTGCATTTAAATACATGTTATCAAACATAACAGAAAAAAAACAAATTTTCAGAAGCTGTACACACTATTCACTGAAAACATTTGTTGAGGCAAATAGAAAAAAAAATTATTACAATCATAATTTTTCTAACTTTGCACAAAATTA
>PVHX01020127.1:0-32723 GCA_004024805.1 Geosciurus inauris
TGTACATAGATAGAGGATAACATATCAATTCTCTAGTTGTAAGTTGTATAGAATCACATCATATATGCAGTCATACATAAAGTTAGGGTTATTATGACCATCATATTCCATCACCCTTGCTGTCCCCATGCCCCCTCCCCCCTTACACCCCTGTGAACGGATATCCACCTTTGTTCCCATGTCCTTTCCCACATTATGGATCAGCATCCACTTATCAATGAGTACATTCGGCATTTGGTTTTCTGAGATTGGCTTACTTCACTTAGCATGATATTCTCCAACTCCATCCATTTCCCTGCAAATGCCATAATTTTATTCTCTCTTATTGCTGAGTAATATTCCATTGTGTATATATACCACAGTTTCTTTATCCAGTCATCTATCGAAGGGCATCTAGGTTGGTAAGAAAAATGAAATATTTTCATATAAAGGGAAATGGATTGTAACTAGAAGGCATCATGTTTTACGGAATAAGTAAGACATAGAAAAGTGTCATATGTTTTCTTTCAAATGTAGAAACCCAAAACTGAAACAAAACAAAAAAATGATCCAAATGTACAAGAAGGACAATTAGAGATTGGGAAGGAGGTTAGGGGAAAGAGGATTTGGAATAGATAGAAGGAATGGTGGACATGACCAAAGCTGGATATATGCATATATGGAAATACCATAGCAAAACCCATTAATCTGTGCAATTGAGTATGTGTTGATAATTATAATAAACACTTAAAAACCCATAGGAAATACAACACAAAAAACAAATTTGTGAACAAAAAATGAACTCTCTTGTGAACTAGAGACTATAGTTAATAATATATCAATATTGGCTTATCAATTATAACATATATACTACACTAATGCAGATGTTACTAATAGGAGACTCTGTGTATATGTGTGTGTATGTGTGTGTGTGTATGTGTGTTTGCCTCTGTATCTGTAGAAATGCGTTGGTTGTGAAAGGGTGTAACAGACTTCTGTACTTTCTACTCAATTTATCCGTAAACTGAAAATTGCTAAATTTTTTTCTATTAATTAAAAATTAATGTTGAATAAAAGAAATAGACATACAAAAAAATGAAATTAATACCAGAGTGCCATAGTAGTGATATTTTGAAATAGTTGTAAGAGTAATTTTAATTGTATCATCTACAATTATTTACATAATTATGTGTGTTTTAAACTAAATAAAACATTTCAGAGAAATTAACTTATGGGACTTGTAATTTTATTGAAATATTTAGGCAAGTTCTTACTAATTTTATGATTTGTATTCATAGTTTTAGGCAATATGATTTATAAAATTCATGTGTTTAAATGTATTATAGTTTAAATAATATTTATATATTTTTAAAATGACTTATAAATTTAATGAAAGAATATTTACATTCATGCATAAAATTCTGTCATGTTAAATATAGTAATGGCTTATAAGGAAAATCTGAAAACTGAATAACTTTTGTGTTATATTATTAATAAAGAACTAAATTTTCCATTTTATTTATTTAAAAAAATTTTTTTGGTACCAGGTACCAAGGATTGAACCCTGGGACACTTAACCACTGAACCATATCCCCAGCCATTTTTATATTTTATTTAGAGACAGGGTCTCACTAAGTTGTTTAAGCCCTCTCTAAGTTCTGAGGTTGGCTTTGAACTCACGATCCTCTTGCCACAGCCGTTGGGATTATAGGCATGAGCCAATGTGCCCAGCTGAATTTTCAATTTTTAAGACATACACCCAATATAATTGTGCTGATTTTATTTAATTCACTTTTATATATTGCTTTGATTGTTAGGCACTGTGCTACAAAGTACTGATGAAAATGTAAAAAAGATGGGCACAATCCTTGCCCTAAGAGAACTTAAATCTAGCAGAACAGATGTGAAAAAATAACAGAACATGTGTGTTAAAAAAAAAAAAACAACTAAGAAGTATAAAGCAACTTACAATTATTTCTGCCTGGAAGAAGCAACTGGGAAAGTAGAAAAGCTACAAAGTTGATTTTGGTAGAAAACCTATCCTGAAATTTTCATTACTCAGCAAATTACCACCTTAAAAAATACTTCTAAAAAACAGAAAACTCCTATGAAATCAAAGTTTCCTGTATTCATTATGCTTAATTGTATTCTTACCTTTTCTTTTCTTTTTTTTTGTTTTTGTTTTTGTTTTTTGCTTTGGTATCAAGGATTGAACTCAGGAGTACTCCACCACTGAGCCACATCCCTAGCCCTATTCTGTGTTTTATTTAGAAACAGGGTCTCACTAAGTTGCTTAGCGCCTGGCCATGCATGCACCACCAACCCTGGCCTTACTTTTTCTTTGTGCATAACTTTCACCCAAAAGGTATAAGGAAAAATCACCCTTACTACCAATGGCTGCTAATCTTAAAAATCAGCCAAATAGCATGAGCCATTTCATTAAATTTGAACAGAAACTTATCTCCCGATCCCTCCCCCCACCCCCTTTCTGTCTCTTTTCACTCTAATTTTCCTCTATAATATTTCTTCTTCCATCCTCTCAGTATCTATGTGGCAAATAGCATATACTCTCCCCTGCAGAGAAGAGAGTTGGCCAAGAGGCTCTAGGTGCTCCTTTAGAAGGGCCTGCTGGGAGGCTGGCTACTGGCTGGCATCAGATCGTTCCCAGTCAGTCTCTCCAGGTCATCTCTGATTCCTCCTCATCCATTATTTCCCACACAAAATCTGTCCCACCATGCTGTCTGCTTCCTTCTTTATCTCTGCAACAACAATTAAATTTTAAGCACAGGACAGAGTAATCCGACCGAAATAATGCAACAGTTTTCTCCTCAAGCTACCTCTTTAAGCACTACATATCTTAGTCATTCTTAAATTCCTCTTGGCCATCACACTACCCTTACATTCCACTTCAAAGGCTGACTAACTAGCTTTTTAAATATCGAAATCTAATTGTTAAATTCTGCTTGTAACATACTCCCTAATTCTCCCCTTACATTGTCCTAACTTACGTTATTTTATCCCACATGACTTTAATATTTCTTCTAACATCTCACATAACCCCTGACTAGAACCACCTCAGTCTTTCTTTCCTAGAACAACCTACTGCATGGTAATATAAACATATTGCAACTATCTTGCTTATTAGCTGAATTTATTTCTCTGCCTATAATCACCCTTTCTTTGTTGTATATTGTCAATATGTATTCTTTGTTAATATATTTAAATATTTTCAGTGCACACTT
This sequence comes from Geosciurus inauris, assembly GCA_004024805.1. Classification (NCBI taxonomy): domain Eukaryota; kingdom Metazoa; phylum Chordata; class Mammalia; order Rodentia; family Sciuridae; genus Geosciurus; species Geosciurus inauris. The sequence goes on from PVHX01020127.1 coordinate 3,222, forward strand.
ATTTGATGCCTTTTATATTGTGCCTAAGACATTACTATGTACAAGGGGATTATTCCCTAAAGTGAATTTTAAAGTTTAAATTTTGAAATGTAAGTCAGCAAGATATCTCAGATCAAGTTCAGTATTTTCCAAAGTACTTTTTATGGAACAATATTTATAGAAGTGGTTAAAAGTTTCACTTAAAAAAAATGGAATTTTTCAGTGGCCAAATAATTTTTAGTAATGTTGGATAAAATAGTAATAAGCAGATTTTGTGTTGTAGCAATTCCTGGTGCTTTGTGAATCTCCGAGAAAGGAATGCTGTTTGCTAAGTTATCCAAGGAGCCATTTTTGGAAAAAGCTCATCCCCAAACTAGTGTTCCATGGACATGCTTTGGAGAATGGTGGTGGTCTACTCTATTCCCCACGACTCCAAAGTGAAGTGATTCCCATGTTTCAAGGCAGAGCTCTTTCCTCTACAGTGTCCTTTGTTACAATAGTCATAGATAACACAAGGATCATTGAGAAGGAAAATCTAGACCTTTCAAAATGCCCTGGTAAATTCTTTGAAGTTGTTTTCTACAACCAATATCTGATCAAAACTCTTGAGTTTAGGCTAGGGATATAGCTCAGCTGATACAATGCTTGCCTCACATGCACAAGACCCTGGGTTTAATCCCCAGCATCACAAAAACAAAACAAAACAAACAAAAACAACCATTCTTGAGCTGCTTCATGTTTTAGACCATGTGTCAGAGGTCCCTAAAATTAAAAGTTGGTGTTTCTCTACAAGGATAATAGGACTCATTAAAGCTATTATAGTCATGGGCAGGAATTATTACAACAAACAGATACAGGTTAAAAGTCAGCAAAAGGAATGCACATAGGGAACTGTACAGAAAAAAAAAATTAAAGGCATCATTTTCCATGAATCCTCTCCCAGAAGAACATATTTAATTCACCCATCAACAATATGTATGGTGTGGATCAGATCATGTCACTCCAAAATATGCCACTTTGACATACTGATTATTTTGGGCTGAAGGTAAATGAGAAAGAACAAGTGCAGGAAAGCTCTCCAACTTCCCCCTTTTTACCTAAAAGCAAAGCATAAACTTCCTATGATAAATGTGTCCTCCCTAGACCGCCCACATCAGATAGATGAGGAATCAACACCAAGATGAATTTTTACAAACAAACCTACCCAAGGAACACTTATTCCATTAGTTTCCCCCATAGAGATCCTAGTCCCTTTCCCAAAATTTACTGCCTATCACCCAAACCTCTTTTTCCTTTCCACAATTCCACAATTTATTGCTCTTTGTAAAAATGATGTATAAACTCACAGGCCCATACATTTCTTTGGATCTTATTTATTTTATATAAAAGCCTGCATGTATCCCTAAAATATTAACAGCAAATAATATTTTCTACTTCTCCTGGTATTCTTTCTTCAGTTTAATTCTCAGGTGCAGATACACAACCTATTATGTAGAAGGAGGGAAAAAATCTTCCCTTCCCTACATGGGACAACACTTATGAATTGTTGTCAACCATGGAATTTTCTCTAAGACTTGATGGCTAGGGATTTTATTGGTGTTCCATCATATAGGCATGTAGTACCTACAAAATTGACTTTATTCAAACTTCAGCGCCTCCCAGCAAAAACAGGTGTGCAGCATCAATCATAATGTTATCATACACTACTAATCAACTGATGCTCCATGGCCCAAAGACTCAGTAAACAAATATATTCTATCAAGCAGAATATTCCAAAGGCACAGAGGTCAGCTCCCAGATGTGGCCAACAGCCAGTCCTGAAGACAGTTATTTACTTTTAGATTGTGCAGAATTTGAGCAAAGTTAACCCTTTCCTGCATAAAGTACTTCCAGCATTTAACCCATAATAATTAGATAATAATTATATTTGAGAAAAATGAGTATCCTTCTTCATTAGAAATACCCTGAGCAGACAAGTGATTAATTAACTAACTTCAGGAATATTTATAGTCTACAATACTTCAGTTAGTATATTTTATCTCCCTTATAAATTCTATATGAGAAAAAAAAGAGAAGTATATTTGTGAGGGCTGTAAGGTGACAAACTAAAATAGAATCGGTAAAATTACCAAGAAATAAGCAATTTCATATCCACTCAGCCTAGTTGATTTATTATTTTTGAGGAGAGCATAATGACTTTCTAGTCTATGGTCAATCCTGAGAAACTGTACTATGTATGCTAAAGACCCATGATTATTTTATAGAGACTTTATTTCAGGAAAGAAAATTTTACTTATGAATGTAAGACAAAAGGAAGTATTTATACTGAAATGTAAAAGCTCCTCAGTAAATTGATTCTAGTTGAACTTTGAAATAAAATATATTCTGATATATTTTAGACATTTTACTGGTTGTGACATTGTTTTCTTAAGGTCCTTATTGTTAGATAGGAGAAAGCAAGCTATAAATAAAAAAAAACAAATTATTTTTTCTCTTCTCTGCTCTCACACAATACTTAATACTTCACTTCCAATATCAGAAGCATGGGAGCATTTTTCTCCCACCAAACAATTCTCTGTCACCAGTTAGGTGTCCTACAACTATTTCAATTATGACACTAGCTAGAATTAGTGCTGACCTTGCAGATTAAGAGGTCATTCCCATAGGACTGGCCCCAACTTCAGATGCCAATCATAAATGGTAGGTTCTCAGGTTACCCTTGACTTCTGACTTGGCTATGACCTGGAAGTTCCCATGGCCCTGTTCTTATGTTCAATAATTTGCTAGATTGGCTCACTAAATCCAGAAAATGGGTACTTACTATTGCAAATTTATTACAAAGGGTATCTTAAAGGATAGAAATGTACAACAAGATGAAGAGATAACATAGAGTAAGATTTGGAAGGGTCTCAAGCACAGATTCTGTCCTCGGGGAGTTAGGGCACACCATCTTCCCAGCACATGAATGTATTTTTGTTCGTTAACTCAAAAGTTTTCCAAACTTCTTCACCTTCTTTATTATTGTATGTTCTTAAGAAGTTCCATTCTCAGAGTACTCCAAGAATTTGATTAGTGCTCTTGATTTGCTTCACTTCAATAACTTCCTTCCTTCAATAAGACCTTAACCAATTAATGAACAGAGATGTACATACTTGGTGAGGTTAGAGTATTATTAATCTTGGGAAACAGCCAGTTTTATTTTTCTGAAGTAAAAAAGTGCTTTTACCTTTAAGTAAATTCTTTTGCTTTTGACCAAAGTTAAAATACTAAGTCAAAATGCTAAAAATCCCAGAAAGTGAGGTCAACTTATCAAAGTTTTTGTGAACAGAAGCCCCTTGCATGCTACTGTATGTGCATATCAGCTTTGACCTAGTTCGGCTGCACTAGTCTTCAGAAATCCATTGGGGTTTTGCACTTTAGCTAGCAGTGACTATACCTGAACAAGCCCCAGCTCTTTGTAAATTACTTCTGCAGGACATTTCTCCAGGCAGCCTCAGTCAAATCAGTGTTTCCCCTTTCTCACTGGTAATCCTCAAGAAATATAGAATGTTCTGAAAATGCAACACCCTGCAATGGTGGAGACTGGCTGAAACAGCCTAGACTGTTTCAGTTGCCCTCTAGAACAGTACATCCCTTCAATGCTTTAACTCAACACTCTTACATCACTCCTGGGTATATAACCCCAGATAGGCTGCTTTCAAGGTCTCTCAGCAGTGGTCCCAATGAAGCATGTACAGTTGAGACTTTATTCATCTTGGGCAACCTTCCTGAACCTTGGGGAACCAGTTTGCAATGAATCTTAGGATTCTACTGTCCTTTGCTGCCTATGTGGAAGTAATAGACCCACTTCATGTAACTTCTGGTATGCATGGGTGCTCTGTCTCATTAGACTTAGACGAGCTAGTAACCAGTGCACAGTACACCTGCTTCACAACTGCTTTCCTTCTTTTCTTTTCTATCTCTAATTGTTTTGTCAACAGAGTCCAAACAAAGCCTAAAGACATAGTTTTTCTTCATATATGAAATAATAACTGAAAACATTCTTATAATTAGACTTTTATATTATTGTTAACTATTGCCATGACAATTATCACTGTTATATCTTTACCCATGATGCCTCCCTGATAGATCATGACCTGTTACCAAGGAAGAAAGTGCTGTAAGGCTAATGAGAAGTCTTCCACATTCCTGACTATCTTTGACCTAGTTTCTGCAGGACAAGGTGTGAGACTATCAAGACTGCTTGTTTCTGGTGCACTTTCCAGCTCAGTTTGATTTAATGAGCATTTAAAAAAAAAACAGACATACACAGATTAGAAAGACATAGCCTATGCCCACTGAGATTTGGGGTTACATGAGAGCAACAAAAAGCTTTTTTTTTTTTTGGTACTGGGGCTTGAACTCAGAGGCACTGAACCACTGAGCCACATCCCTAGCCCTACTTTGTGTTTCATTTAGAGACAGGGTCTCACTGAGTTGCTTACTGCCATGCTGTTACTGAGGCTGGCTTTGAACTCACGATTTTCCTATCTCAGCCTCCCAAAGTGCTGGGATTACAGGAGTGCACCACTGTGCCTGGCTAACAAAAAGCATTTTGAAGGTCATATGGTTAAGTGCTGACCAGAGGCTAAGGAACTTTTAGTTCTTTACCTCTATTGGTCCTTTTGGGAGAGGAAAGTTTCATAATATGTTTATGTGATCATATTTTTTTATAAATTATAAAATCAAGATATTTGAGTATACTTTTGCTTTAAAGTGGCACCCAAACTCCATAAGATCCAAGGTCTGTACTATTAGAGATCCATCTGGATGCTGCATTTATAGGGTACAATGAGTAAGAACTTGAGAATTCTCACACCTCATCCAAACTCACTACAGTACAGCAACTATGCAGCACAAATAATAAGGCCATAACACTGTGATGCTCTTACCATTAGCAAAGACCTTCAATAACAAAAAGATTGTTTTCTATGTGAAACCAAGGGAGAATTTAATGAAATAAATGTCAAAGTGCAATCATCCATCATTGAAGCTACTGTAACAATTGGCCTTCTTTCAAATGCTCTGAACACCACTAGCAAGCAGCTTTTGTACAGAGAAATGTACAATGTTAACTTTTGAAGTGGAAAATTTTTATGAAAAATGAAGCAAAGCAAGTTTAGTAGTAACTTGGATGTTATGGAATTAGGAATCAATAAGCCTTTCATTGAGAACTCACATAAAAAGTATGAATACAGACAGTAAAATATATGGAGAAAATTTAGATTTTTTTACATATTTATACACATATCCATGGGTTTAATTATGTTGACACAAATATCAAGTGTGCAAATGAGTAGGTGACTCTACCTGACACAACAGGCTCTCCCCACCTGCCACTGACCTTAGAGTAGAGAACTAAAGACCCAAAACTTAATTCCCTTTTTATCATCATCCTTACTTTGAAACATAGAGGACCAAGAACAAAATTATATTTAATGTTAAGTATAAACATATTTAATTAAATACTTGTTAGTCGAATGCGGAAAGGGGTAGCATTGGCTATCACAGTGCAGTTAACATCTAGTTTCCATTTTCCAAATAGCACTACAGTTAAGCTTCAGAGTTATGATAGCAGACATTAAGGCTCTGTCTACTGCTCACAGAAAATTGGGCCATACAGAGAGCCACTTGAGTATTTCCTTTAGAAGGCAAACAGGCATTTAATATGCTTTCCATTATATTTATTGCTTCTCAAACTGGAACCAATAGCTGTTATTTTCAGTACTATTCCCCACCATTCTATTTCTTTTTTCCCTTCCCTTTTTGAATTCCTTTTCCTATTTCCTTCATGTTGTTAGAATCTCTCACGTTTTTCCAGTTGTTTATTATTTATTTATTCATTCATTCATTTAGTTTTTATACCAGGGATTGAACCCAGAAGTGCTCAACCACTGAGACACATCCCTAATAGGTCTTTATTTTTTAATTTTGAGACAAGGTCTCAATAAGTTGCTAGGTATAGGTGAGTTGCACCTAACCTATAACCTAGTTTTTCCCTCTTTTCCAATGAAGACACAATAAAGGATTCTACAGGGAAGTTAAATGAAAGTCAACAGAGAAGTTGAGTGTGTTATGGTGTTACAAAACTATTTACTGAAATTATCACTTATGCCAGCCTTTGAAGGAGTTGACGCATGAAGCATGCACTGACGGAAAAAAGCTTCAAGCTTCAAGACCTGTTTCTGCACCCTTTAGGTGCAACCCCACACCCCCAGATTGAATAACCCACATTAAAGCTTCTACGTCTTTAAGATGGGGATAAGAATTATACCCCTAGTATGGCCATTGTTATGCTCAGATTAAATAATGTGCATAAAACACAGGCACTCAATCAGGATTCCCTCTGATGAAAGTAGAAGAATATAAAGATTTACTATTAGATACTCTATTAGTAATAAATTACACATTCATCCATGTTTCTAATACTTAATCAAAATTTCCAACAATACAAATGAGGAACAAATGCAACCAAGATGCTTTGAAATGAGTTATAGATAACTAATTTAAGATTTTCCAACCAATTGTTCCAGAATTATATAAACAACAACAGAAAAAATTAGCTTGTCTTAATTCTTCCATTCTCACTCTATCTAAATTTGGAAACTGCATTAATTCTCTATACATTGACTACCTCGCTAATGAGTTTAGCAACTAATACACAATCTGTTGACTGTAAATATTTCATCTCAATATAACTAGGCTTGTTATTTCATCTCAACTAACTAGGCTTGTTAGTTGAATTTATCATGTGTTTATTTATTCATTGGCTATTATATAGCTGAAAAGAAGACTGAGATATGAGCTAATCAGTCTGCAGATCCCCTTGAGACTAGAAACAAATGTTATGAAGTTCATAGATTATGGACAAGTACTACTGTGTCACATCAGAGACAAATAAGTTATCTAGAAAAATCAGTTGATTTCAGCTGGGTATGGTGGTGCACACCTGTAATCCCAGCAACTCAAGAGGCTGAGTCACTCTCAACATAGTGAGACCCTAAGCAACTTAGTAAGACACTCAAAATTTTAAAAAAAATAATAGAAAGGACTGGGGATGTGGCTCAGTGGTTAAGTAGTCCTGAGCTCAATCCCAGTACCAAATAAATAAATAAAATAAAGAAAAATCAGTTGATTTGAATAAATTAAATACTAAAGTCACTGAAAACTGAATACTCTAACCAATATTGCAACCCACGCACACAAAGGAACTGAATTTCACTGGAAATTATTATCTATGTGCTATTAGTTGCTTTTAGTCAAGATACACGTGATTCCTTACAAAGATGATCTGATTACTCTGAAAAAGGTTATAACTCATTTATATTGTTTATGTGTGTACATCTATATGTATGTGTTTGTGTATGTGTGTGTATTGCAATGTTGGTTAAGAGCATATGAAAAATATAATTGGCCTTAAATATAATTGCATTAATTAACTTGCAATTAAATAAAACTATGGGAATGAGCATCTATTCACATTTGTAACCATGTTTTTACTTTCTGAGGTCAATGAGAAATAAATAGTTTAAAAACCCTATGATTTTTGAAATTAAATTTTTTAAAGTTACCTTATTTTCTTTGTAGAAGTTTGAAATGGAGAGTTCATATCAAATATGAATCAAGTCACAGATCTACTTCAGTATGCACAGAGCAGAAGATATTACAAAGATCAATATGAAGATAAACATAACAAAGGGAAAAACTGAGCTAAAAGAAAGGAAATAAAAAGATAAATATAATGTCAGAAAGGGACTTTCTTATCCTTTGTTAGTTCCAGTAATGATAGGTTGGCAACAAACAGGAAAAATTCCTATGTATTAAACCAAAATAAATTAGACTTTAAAAAGCCTCCATACTAGAGACGAAATTTGGGCCAAAGGGTCCAATTATATGTGAATTATAACCTAGCTTGATGTGTAAGTTGTAGTCTAACCTTAGTACACACTGGTAAACAAGCAACTGAATCTCAACCAATCAGAGCAGTTAATCTTCAGCCATCACAAGCTGCCAACTGATCAGAACATGCCTATAAGGAGAATGTCAACTGCGTCCAGATTGCTTCTGTGTCATTTCCTTTTCTCTGGCTATAATAATATAACCTGCACAGTGTGGTGGGTGGGGCACTGTGAACGTCTTCAGTGGGGAGTGCTGCCCTGCTCTAGACCCTTTTCCTTATGCAAATAAACTTTATTAAACCTAACTGGTCTTAAGTTTTCTTTTAACATGATGATGTGAGTTTCTATGACAGAACAGAAGGCCTGGGCACCAGTCTCAGCTATCATGATGGTTTGTGAGGCCTTCCATAAGATCTCAATGGGTCTGGATTCCTGTTTTAAAAAAAATATAAGGTTTGAGCCAAAGAATGCTTGAATTATCTCACATATGAATTCTAACATCCTTTTCTAGGTGCCTGTGTATCTATATCTGTAAATCTCTGGTTTATGCTCCGATCAGAAGAGTAAAGCAAGCTAAAAACTGGGTGGCCCTGGGTAGGGGCTTCCTGGGCTGGAGGAAGGATGGGGTAAAGTGATGTTGGTGGACTCTTAGGAACAAGGTGCTGGAACAGTGTAGAAGAGCACAGGTAGCTGAAAGGAAGGTAAAGACCACAGAATATGCAAACTCTTGAGATGAGGGTGGGAGAAAGGTGAAGAAAGAGTTCAAAGGTGAGGAAGAGGCAACCAGGAGAGATCAATGGCCAGAGTATTTGGTGTAGTGTGGTTGGAATAAGAAGATCTTAAAGGACTCTGTTCAGTTCAGAGGTTTTAACCACAAACATCAATATGAGAGGTGAGATTGCATCAAACAAAAACAGCAGAAAGCATCAAAATCATTAATTTGCTTAATCACACCCTTATACCCTCTTTAGTGGCCCTTAAAAATAGAAAAGATGTGCAGTTATAATAGCAGGCTGTCAGTGTTGCCACAATTCAGGTTTGACACTAAGTACTCTGCATCTTCCAAAGAAACAGTTCTTACAAAAAAAGAAAGAAGAAAAAATTAAAAAAAGAAGAAGAAGAAGAAATGGTAGCGGAGCAGTAAAGGAGATAAAGCCAGCAACACTCTAAGTCCCAGGGAAGTAGAACCTAAGGTTCTGGCTATGCCTCTCTCAGAGCTAAAAGGCCACAGGACAGTACAAAGTGTCCCAAGCTTTGTGTCCTTCTTAAAGATCATGTTCCTCTTACACTTAAAATGGCCCTAGAAATCTTTCTCCCTCCGTCTGCTACTGAGTAGACTTCTTCACGTTTGTATCCTTAAGGAGAAGCTATGCATCCAAAATGCATAGCTCCTGGTCCAAGAGGCAATGAAAGGGTGACTCTCTAGGGCTTTTGAGGACAGAGCTTCAGTACACAGACTGGGAGCCAAGTGTGTGTGAGAGCAAAGACCCTCTTCATCTGATACAGAGCTGGAGATGAGATAACATAGGGCATGCCTCAGGCCTGAGCAGTGGAGTAGAAGAGACTGGAGCTGAGGAACCCAGGGTCTAGAGATTGAGGATGCACAATGCCACATTCTCTCATGGAATTCCTAAGAGCCTGAGAGCCTGAAAATTCTAACTTTGAGCATAACTCCTATCTGGAAACTAAAGTACAATAACAGAACATATTTTAAAAGTTAGCTTAATTTATAATTTCTATATCATTTTCTTACCTTTTTAAACAGAGTCAACTTTGATCTCCTACTTTGATCTGTCTTGAGTTTATTCCGGTTTCCAGCGAATTCCCTGCAAGAATAATCTCTTCTACTGTGTTGGGGGGTGGGGGGGGGATAAATAATGGAAGGTTTAGTAAAGAATGGTTCCACAGTATTTCTCATTCTATGATCAAATTTGGCATTTCAGTAGTGACAACCATAATGCTAGTGAGCGTGCTTCCAAATGTACAAAGGTTATGTTTCCCTTATTGCCACATCTGCTGAGTTAACAAGCCTTCCACCATTTTTTACTCATAATTCCCTTTTTAGTGCAAGCCTGACTTATCTAGATGGCTATTTACTTGTTTCTAAAATACTATTTCAATTTCAGCATTTTAATATATCTGGTGATTAATTTTACTACTCATTTTTAATGTTCCCCAGCCATATCAGTATCTTCAATCTTTTGGGGGTTTCAAAAGTACTTATGCATGCACCCAGATAAGACCATAGTAAAACGACAGAGTCCTATCCCAAGTCCTATAACTTGGGTCCTATACCTTGCTGAGAGATCTTGAATTAGTCACTTCCTCTGAGTTTGAGACTCTTTGTCTATCAAACGAAGAGGTTAGTCTCCTTCAGTTTCAGGTGAAGAAAAACCTAAATCAAATTCACTTAATAAAAAACAATAATTTTTGTGTGTATGTTGGAGAAGAGAGAAAAGCTGCTTCTTGCCTCATATAACTAAGAAAAATTCCAGAAATACAAATGGCTATAGGTCCAGTTTACTGTATTACCAGACCTGATGTCTTTCCATCTCTTGGCTCAGTTTTTTACTTTACCTTGACATCATTGTCAAGTTCTAACTTGTGGCAAGATTGGCTGCTAGCCACTTAACCCTATATCCTCCCAAGTTTAAGTTTAGGAAAAAAATCTCTGACTTATCAACAAAAGCAAAAGCCCTGGATCTATCCTTAAGCCAGTCAGAAAGGCCAGGGAGATAGAACATGATAACTGATCACTTCTGGGCTCTGTGCCTCTGTTCCCCACCCTACATCACCCTATTAAGCCTGAGGTAGAGAGACCTCCACCTAAACCACTTGAGCTGAGAGTAGGAAACAGATTGAATACCAAAATAAAAATTCAGGGGCTTTCAGCAGAAAGAGTAAGAAATATCCTATAAAGACTATGATTGATAATGTTAGTTCTGGTTCCAGATTTTTTTGATGACTCTCAAAAGATTCTTAAAAAAGCTCTGAGATATGATTGTGACATATTTTTATTTGATACACCTGAATCATACTGAAATTAATTTTTGACTTACAGGAGGAAAAGCTTTTAAAAGTGATATCTTATGAATAGTGAGTAGAAATAAAGTGTGATATAATGTTTATCCAGCAATATAACTCCAGGCAAACTCCATAGTAAATATCTCAATCCTCTAGAATAAATACATCAGACAAAACCCTTAAACAGGTCCTGGCATTATGATACAGAGAAGCCAACCCATGCCATAAAATATATAAATAATCATTTATTTTAACTATTGCAAAACAACTGCAGCAAAGCAAAAGTGTCTAAAGCTCTCCAGCAGAAAATCACCAAATCTATGAGGTGCTAATTGTTTATTGAGGAGAAAATTTGGGTAATTAAAAAGATAGTTGAGACTGATATAGGAAAGCAATTTTTAAAAATGTATTGAAAACTCTATAGGAGTCCATGATATATAAATCAATGTGTATATTATGAGTATTTATATGCATATCTGTGTGTGTATATAACATATATATAACATATACATACATACATGACAAATATACATATATAGCATTATATATACAGAATAAATACATATATACATATATAACAAATGCCAGAAGACTTTTCTAATTTCACTGGATTCTTTTGGAGCATTTGCAGCCTGTCCCTCTCCCCACTAGATACTGATCTATAGGGGTTTTCTAGGGCTAAGGGACACATAAGAGCTATTGGTCCATGAGGTATGGCAAGTGTCCTTTTCAGAAGTCATGGCTGTCGATATAACCTAAACTACATAGACAATGATTTCCCTGAAAGACAGTGGCTGTCCATAGTGTGTTATTGTGTAGCCTTCTTTCCCTGAGTATATGGTCAGACACCATTTTCTCCCAGCTACTCATTAAGTCATTGACAGGTCCTTGTCAGCCAGCACAAGTGAAGGAAAATGAGAACAAAGTGGATGGATATAAAGGCAGGCAGTGCTTTTAAATGAATTCATGTAATTCTCTCCACAGTTTTCAGGAAATCAAAACAGGTCCAGGGGTGTTAAGCTCATCAATGTCATGCAGTTGATGCCTTCACTGTGCTATAAAGAAGCCCTGGCATGAGAAGAAAGGGCAAGGAATCAAAAGGCTGGGTTGGGCTCAGCCACTGACTCCTGGGCAGACCCAGAAGTGCTTGACCTCAGGGACCTGGTTCCCTCTCCTTTATCTAGAGGTAGTCATCTATATGAAGTGTGGTAATTGAAGATAGGTGAGACCTAAGGCCACCATTGGAAAATAATAACTTATGACAAAGCAACAGGAACTTGAGTTGTCTTTAATAGTGTGTTCAGGATTGTTTTAGTCCCACAAGGCCTTATTCATGGGAATAATTTTCAGAATGAAAGGGCAAAACACACACAAAAGGAGCTGCTCTGACTAAAGAGGGCCAAGGGCAGACTTCACAGCTCCCAGCCCCCTTATAGCTATTCCTGAGGTGCTGTGAGAAGGTGCAGATAGAGGACCATTTGAAAACCACTCTTCCATAGATGACAACCATGAAGCTGAGGAGAAGAAATTAATTGGTCTGCAGCTAATTGATTAAAAGCTGTGATAGAAACCTAAGGCTCTTGATCCCTGGTCTAGTAGTCACAGGTAGACATCTTTAATGAAGACTGGCAGAGCCCAAAAGGCCTGATATGGCTCCAGCTCTTTGAAATGAGTCTGGGTCTTGGGTTCCCAAAATATGTTTGCTAGCTAACCAGAAAGCCCTCTAGCTACAAACCATTAGAAATTCTGCCTAGAACACCATGAATATTATTTTGAATGCAAAGTTGAGATAAAGGAGATGGAACCAGGTCCCTGGGTCAATCACACTCAAAACGGTAATTATATGTGTTTGCTAGGGCTACAATAACAAAGTACCACCAGCTGAATGGCTCAAGCAACAGAAATTCATTACTTAGTTCTAGAGCCTGAAATTTCAAGATTGAGGTATTCAAGCAGGGCAAATTTCTTTTCTTTTTCCTTATCTTGTAGACAGTATTTTCTTCCTGTCTTCATATTGTCTTTCTTCTGTACATGTGTCTTTGTACAAATTTCCTCTTCCTTTGTTGTTGTTGTTTTTGTTGTTGTTGTTGTACTGGGGATTGAATCCAGGAGTCTTCTACCATGGAGCTATATCTTCTGCCCCCACTTCCTTTTTTTGAGACAGAAGTCTTGCTAAGTTGCACAGGCTGGCCTCAAACTTGTGATCCTCCTACCTCAACCTCTTTAGTAGCTGGGATTACATGGGATTACACCATCAAACTTAGCTTCAACTTTCCCTTTAAAGACAATATCTCCAAACAAAATTCCATCTTGAGGTATTAAAGATCAGATTTGGGCTTACTTTCATCCTATCCAATATGATCCAAATAGTTTTGAGCTTAGAAATCAATTTTAAAAGGGTAACCAGACACTTGAGACCCTTGATTTGCCAATATCTAGTCTAGAACTTTTTACATAAGAATATTCTTGAAATTTGGTAGATCTTGCTAATTGTCTGGTCCTAGTGGATGTATGTGTATATGCATATGTGTGTGCACATCGAGTAGATTATTAACTACAGTGTTCATCACATTAATGATTGTAATGCATATCATATTAGATGTTGTTTATTCTCCAATCAGAACTAACACTTTCAGTAATCTTTATTTTCTTAGTAAAATGTCTATTTCATCCAAGTTTTAAAATACCATTGTTTATATTGATTTTTATATAAAAGTTTGAACTATAACATTAATTATGTGCTTTTTCAATATGATTTTTTTTACATTTTTGTAGCAAATTTTGCTAGAGCTTAATTTTTTCATTCATATTTTCCAATAATTTATCTTTTGGCTCTGCTAGTGTTCTCTATTTCCTTTGTATTTCATTAGTTTTGACCTTTAACTTTACCATTTCCTTTCTTCTGCTTGTTTGAGGTTTACTGTTTTTCTACATAAATCTCACAACCTCTGGTGAAACAGTATTACAACACAAAAGCAGCCATAGACAACAATAGACGAATGGGCAAAACTGTGCTCCAACAAAATTTTATTTATAAAAACAGGCAATGGGCAAAATTTTGCAAGTAGGCCACAGCTTGCCAGCCTCTGTTCTAGACAACAGAGAAAGGAAAATCTATGAAACTCATTTACTAAGACTTTTACTACCTAATACCCAAATCAGACAGAGAAAGAAAGGCCAATGTTACATGTGAATATAGAATTTTAAAAATCTCACATCATCAACTTTAATATAGCAGTACAGAAAAATAATAATATGATATAATACAACATGAATTATTCTAGGAATTCAGGGGTGTTTTAACCTTAGAAAACCTATTAATATTTTCAGTATAATTGCTATCAAAATACCAATACACTTTTCTGGAAAACTTGACAAATTGATCCTTAAACATACTCAGTAGCCAAGAATGGACAACATTGTTTTTAATAAAGAGAATAAAGGATGTTAACTTTTACAGATACCAATTTACTATGAGACTGTACTAATTTAAGTAATGAGATACTAGCTCAGGGAGCCCATATATATATGGGAGCTGATACATGACAGGGTGCGTATTTATAAATCTAACAGTGAAAAAATACACTTTTAAATAAATAAATTTAGTACTGAAAATTTTGGCAATATATATAGCAAAAATACAAAAGTAGATCTTCAATTCATGCATAAAAATTTATTCTGGAGATGTCAATGACAAGATGGCTGAATAGAGGTACCCAGGACTCACCTGATCTTCCACAAAGAAGAACCAAAGCAAAAGACATACAGCTGCATATTGAGTAACCATGGAAGAACACTGGAATTCAACAGTAGAGAAATGGAAACCTTTTAAGATCTAGAGACCTGGGATGGCAACTTGGCAAGAAAAATGAAATATCCTGTAACCTGCTGCCCTAGCTCTAAAACCAGGAGAGGGAGAATATATCCCTTTATATACCCCTCTATTAGGGTAAAAGTGAAGAAGAGAGTCCCAGGAAACTCTACCAGCACAGACACTAACAATTCTAGCTTTGGGAAGATTTCATGGCCCTTGCAAGCTAACAGCTTAAGTAGAGAAGAGGCCTGAAATCTGCATAGTAGTCTGGCATTGAAAAAGAAATTCATGTCAACTCCTAGTGAATCCTCAGGGTGCTGTAGCCAGGAGTCACCTTGAGAGTGGACATACTATATGAATTTAGACTATTTTAGGGGATCAGAAACCCCAATATACTCTCATACCTGGGACCCCACAGACATTCTGTTGCATTGACTCAGTGGGTAGCTGCCTCAAGATCTAGACTTGGCTTGGTGGACTGACTCTGATATAAACCACAGAGAGTGCTACATAGAAGGGAACAGGTATTGTGATACTGAGGAGAGCAGAAAGTACTGCTCGCAAGAAGCAGGGTATCAGGGAGCCTGCCCTCTGAGAGAAGGGATGCATCTAGTCACATGCAGTCTCATGTGGGTGCCAAGTCTGTGCCATTGCCTGTATAGTTTTTCTGTCCCTTCCCAGCACCACATACTGATACCTGTTACTAGCAGAGTGGAGAGGGAACTGTGAGTTTTCATTACTCCTCCATCCACAGAAACATGCTGAAGCAGGTTTTAGCAATACAGGACTAGCCCCCAAGGTAGCACCATAATTGAGATGCAGAGCTTAAAGAAGGTCCAGAGAGAAATTTGGTGGCGTCAGCCATATTCCACACTACCTCCTATAAGCACCTCAGCCAAGGGGTACTTTCCCTGACTCTGTGATCCACCCCCACTCAATCCCTCGTGGGAACTACAAATGAAAGAAAGGAGGAGCAGGGAGCCATCACCATGACCTAAACAAGCTGAGGAAGGAGGGTCTAAGGTTTGGCTCTGAGGAGAGCACGTTTGCAGTAGCAACATAGATGTACAACACAACTTTTCTTCCTGCCTCCACATCTACATAGTTCCCTGGGTTGGCCAACCCCTCCTTCTGGGATGCCACACTGCTGACAAGACTGGATGTGAATACCACAGAGTGAGAGCTCAGTTCCTCTCCCACTGTTCCCTGTGAAGTACCTGGGCCCACACTAGTGTTCAATTAAAGGACAAGTGTTTCAGGTCCATTATTACTACTGGAGCAACCAATACCAGAGACCCATTCAACTAACAGAGACAATATTAACAGTGCCTGAGGAAACTCACATGCCTAACAAGGGCTACCACACTCCCATTGTAAGAGTAACCACACAGGGTGCACCACATCCTGCTATCTTAACCACACCTATCTGAAATGCTACAATAGATCTTTCCAAATATAGTACAAAACACTTTGTGCTCAAATTCACTAATCACACCCAAAGAAACTACAGAGAGATCACATTATAGTACCCATCTGGAAACAATTCAACATTTTATGGCAAAACAATACCCCAAGACACTTCTTTAGAAGAAATGGCCTTACTACAAAGGCCATTTCATAAAATTGGTAGAGATATCCATTTCACCAGATACACAAACCTCAACAACAACAATGCAATAAATATGAAAAAAGAAGTAAAATGACACATACAGCTTGGAACCCTCTAATAACAGAGTCCAAAGATACTGAAATGAATAAAATTCCTGATAAAAAATTCAAAAGAATGACTTTTTATAAAGCTCAGTGAAATGAAAGAGAATGCAGATAGTTAAATTAGAAAGACAATATAGGATGTGAATGAGAAATGCAGCAAAGAAAGGTTTTGCAAAAGACCTTTTCAGAAATGTTGGAAATGAAAAACTTTATAAGTCAAATATCAATTTAGAGCCTCAACAACAGACTAGGTCAAGAGAAAAAAGAATATCAGAGATTGAAGACAGGTCTTTTGAAATATCACATTAAGACAGAAATGAAGAAAAAATGAAGCCAGCATTGAAGAACTTTGGAACACCATTAGGAAAACAAATGTCTACTTCATTGGCAGAGCTTATGGGCAAGACAGGTTAAGGCATAGAAGATATATTCAATGAAATGATATCAGAAAACTTCCCTAATCATGGGAAAAATATGGGCATCAAGGTACAATAGACCTATAAAACCCAAATAGACATGACCAAAAAACATGCTCACCATGACAGATTATAGTCAAAGTATCAAAATTATAGGACAAAAACATCTTGAATATATGCAAGAAAAGCACCAAGTAACATTTAAGAAAAGCCACATTAGACTAACAGAAATCCTACAGCCAGGAGAATGTGTAATGATGTATTTCAAGTCCTGAAAGAAAAAAATGTCAATGAATTAATATTGTTAAAATGGCCATATCACCAAAAGCAAGCTACAGATTCAATGCAATCCCTATCAAAATATCAATGAAATTCTTCACAAAACTATAAAAAGTAGTCCTAAAATTTATATGGAAGACTAAAAGAATATCCAAAGCAATTTTGAGCAAAAACTGCAATGTCTGATGCATAATATCCAATTTTAAATGATACTACTGAGATATATTAATAAATCTGCACAATATAAAAGAGATAAATAGACCAATGAAATAGAAGACATAAATACAAACCCACATAGGTAGTCATATGATCCTTCATAAAGGTGCCAAAAACATATGCTGGAGAAAAGTTACCAATGGTGATTAGAAAACTGGATATCCACATGTAGAAGATAAAACTGGATTCCAATCTTTCAACCTGCACAAAAGTCACCTCAAAGTACATGAAAGACATAGGAATTAAAACAAAAACTGCAAGTGCAAGTGAAGCTGGAATTTCTCTGCTTCTACTGGCAGGTGGAATCTGCATAAGCTGCAGGCCTTTATAGCTGAGAACTGTGCTGTAGCTCTTCATGATAGGCTGTGCCCTCCATTGTTGCAACAGACCCCAGAGGCTCACCACCAATTTCTTCTTTCTGGGTTCTTGTCTCATGGATTTGAAAAATGAAATCCACAGAATAGAATGAGTGAGTGTAAGAGTAGGATTTATCAAAGTGTGCATAGAATCAGAACTGCTGCAGAGCAAAAAGGGGTTGCTGTCTGAGTGTGATAATCTGTAGGTTCATATAGCACTTGGGTCAATGCTATTGGTCAAAATTTATGCTAATCAGTGTTTGGAAAGGTATTAATGCTATTGATTAACACTTGAGCCTGAACATCCAATTTTACCATTATATCTAGTTTGATACAAACTACTTACCAGATTTATAACAAGAACTCCTTTATGCTGTGGGTAGAAATGTAAACTAGTTGAACCTTTTTCTAGAGGAATTTGTATACAAATACATGTAACATCCAATAACCAAAATTCTACTTCTATTGTCTATTCAAGAAAAATGTTCACAAGTATTCACAAAGAAATAGATTCTTTATGTTCATTAGATTATTATTTATTTTTTAAATATTTATTTTTTAGTTGTAGGTGAACAGAATATCTTTATTTTTTTTATATGGTGCTAAGGATCGAACCCAGTGCCTCACACGTGCTAGGCAAGTGCTCTACCACTGAGCCATAACCCCAAATCCAGAATATTATTTATGATAGAAAAAATAGAAAAACTGAAATATCAATCAGAAAGCAAACTAGTTCAGGCATATACTGAAATTCTATATAGCTATTTAAGTAAAAAGACAGGTGCTGCTTTATTGAACAGGCCCCAAAACATGATGTGAAATACAGAAAGTGAGTAGCAAAAGGATAGCACTCATGAACACACACATGTATAATAAAATTATTAAAACAAGAAAAGTGGGGATTAGTTTTCTGACCCATCTGTAATTTTCACAAAATTAGAGAAACTTGAACAAAATAACAAGTTTGACATTGATTTAAATTATCCTAGGACCAATTATGGTTTAATTTTAAAACCTCATTGAATTTCTTGTTTCCATTGTGATAAGCAATTTTCCCAAAGAAAACTGGCATAGGAGCAAAGATAAAATATAAAGTAAAGGCTTCTAATAAGGTTGGTTTTTCCATCTTATTTCTATCTTATATTTATATGAAAAAAACAAACAAACAAGAGCAATGATAGGAGAGAGATGAGGAAAGAAGAGGAGAATGAAAAGCCCAGTTTGGGTGGTTCTTAGATGGAAAGATGGAAAGCAAAATCCTGAGAACATAGCAGAATAGTAGTTATTCTCATCAGAGAATTCTGAGGGGGGTACCTCTCCTTGGATGTTTTGCTTCAGACCATTCTTGAAATAGCTTTCGATTACAAAGCAATGGACAGGAGCCTACCATTCCAAGCTTCACAGTCCTTCTAGGAATAATTCTCGACTTCTCCCTTCTCCCTATTCATCTTCTTTGCACTCTATTCTCCTTGTCTTGGAAGATAACTTCTATTTAGTTTCATGAATGCTTTACGCTTAGTATTTGAGCTAAAGTTTTTGTTCAATATTATGAATAATTTATGGGAGTCAACTTATGTAGATGGATGGATGGAGAGATGATGGTAGGTTAATAGACACATAGAAAACAATGAAAGTAATAGATGTAGATGGCATAATTGACAGCTCAATTTCACAGTTCCTGGATCCTCTGAGGTAAAGTCAAACAGTCTTGGAAGGAAGGAATTAAAGCACTTGATCCAGTCTCTATTTCTCTTCTAGTCACTGAAAGGAAAGAGGACAAGTGGCATAATCCTCTTGTAATCATGCTTCCTGGCAGACTAGTAATATTTGCTAGAAGGTGGGGAATCATTATATATGGAATTAGTACCTGTGAAGGTCAGGTTCTCAACACAGTAGGTTTCACTTACCAATTTAGATAATCTCCCTCCCTGCAAGGGGTCATTAAGGCAAACAACTAGGGACTTACTTGTATAGTTCATGGCCAACTAATGTTCCTTATCTACAATGTGATGTCTTGAGGAGCCAATAGCAGAATGTCAGGTCTCGGTTCATTTCATTGTTTTGCTGAGAAGAAGCTTTTTAGTTTGAATCCCTCCCATTTATTTATTCTTGATTTTACTTCTTGCACTATAGGAGTCTTGTTAAAGAAGTAAGGTCCTAATCCAACATGATGAAGATTTGGGCCTACTTTTTCTTCTATTAGGCATAGGGTCTCTGGTCAAATTCCTAGGCCCTTGATCCACTTTGAGTTGAATTTTGTGCATGGTGAGAGATAGGGGTTTAGTTTCATGCAATTGATTTATGGGTGTTGATTTTATATCCTGCTACATTGTTGAGTTCATTTATTAATTCTAGAAGTTTTCTGGTAGAATTTTTTGGATCATCCAAGTATAATATCATGTCATCTGCAAATAATGAAAGTTTGAGTTCTTCTTTTCCTATTCATATCACTTTAATTTCTTTTATCTGTCTAATTGCTCTGGCTAGTGTTTCAAGGACCATGTTGAATAGCAGTGGTGAAAGTGGGCATCCTGTCTTGCTCCCATTTTTAGAGGGAATGCTTCCAATTTTTGTCCATTTAGTATGATGTTGGCCTTGGGTTTAGCATAGATAGCTTTTATAAAGTTGAGGTGTATTCCTACTATCTCTAGTATTTCTAGTGTTTCGAATGTGAAAAGGTGCTGTATTTTGTCAAATGCTTTATCTGCATCAATTGATAAAATCATGATTCTTATCTTAAGTCTATTAATGTGATGGATTACGTTAATTGATTTCTGTATGTTGAAACAATCTTGCATCCCTGAAATGAACCCCACTTGATCATGGTAAACTATCTTTTTAGTATGTTTTTGTATGCAATTTGCCAAAGTTTTATTGAGAATTTTTGCATCTATATTCATCAGGGATATTGATCTGAAGTTTTCTTTCTTTGATGGTTTTGTTATCAGGGTGAAATTCGCCTCATAGAATGAGTTTGGAAGGGTTCCCTCCTTTTATGTTTTATGAAATAGATTGAGGAGTATTGTTATTAATTTTTCTTTGTAGGTCCTATAGAACTTGGCTGAGAATCCATCTGGTCCAGGGCTTTTCTTGGTTGGCAGGCTTTTGATGGCATCTTCTATTTCCTTACTGAAAATTGATCTGTTTAATTTGTGTATGACTTCCTGGTTCAGTTTGGGTAGGTCATATGCCTCTAGAAATTTGTCAGTGTCTTCTATTTTACTGGAGTATAAATTTTCAAAATAATTTCTAATTATCCTCTGCATTTCAGTAGTGTCTCTTGTGATACTTCCTTTTTCATCATGAAGTTTTGTAATTTGGGTTTTCTCTCTTTTCCTGTTTGGGTTGCTAAGTATTTTTGTTTATTTTTTCAAAGAACCAGCTTTTTGTTTTGTCAATTTTTTGAGTTGTTCCTTTGTTTCAATTTCGTTGATTTCAGCCCTAATTTTAATTATTTCCTGTCTTCTACTTCTTTTGGTGTTGATTTTTTCAACCTATTTCTAGGGTTTTGAGAGAGATGTAGAGTCAAGTCATTTATTTTTTGACTTTTTCTTTTAATGAATGAGCTTAATGCAATGAACTTTCCTCTTAGCACTGCCTTCATTATGTCCCAGAGATTTTGATATGTTGTATCAGAGTTTTCATTTACCTCTAAGAATTTTTTTTAATCTCTTCCCTGATGTCTTCTGTTATCCATGTATCATTCAATAGCATATTATTTAGTTTCCAGGTGTTGGAGTAGTTTCTATTTTTCAATCTGTCATTGATTTCTAATTTTATTCCATGTGGTCAGATAAGATGCAGGGTAATATTACTATTTTGTTTGTATTTGCTAAGACTTGCTTTGTGACATATGATCTGTTTTGGAGAAGGATCCATGTGCTGCTGAGAAATAAGTGTATTCACTCGTTGATGGATGGAATACTCTATATATGTGTGCTAAGTCTAAATTATTGATTGTTTTATTGAGTTCTATGGTTTCTTTGTTTAGTTTTGTTTGGAAGATCTATCTAGTGGTTAGAGAGTTGTGTTAAAGTCACCAAGTATTAATGTGTTGTGGTCTATTTGATTCTTGTAGTGGAGAAGGATTTGTTTGATATACATAGAAACCCCATTATTTGGGGCATAGATATTTATGATTGTTATGTCTTGTTGATGTATGATTCCCTTAAGAAGTATGAAATGTCCTTCTTTATCCCTTTTCACTAACTTTGGTTTGAAGTCCACTTTATCGATATGAGGATGAAAACTTCTGCTTGTTTACGTGGTCTATGTGAGAGATATGTTTTTTCCCACCCTTTCACTTTCCTCCTGTGGATGTCTTTTCCTTTGAGATGAGTCTCTTGAAGGCAGCATATTGTTGGGTCTTTTTTTTTTTTTTAACCCAGTCTTTTAGTCTATGTCTTTTAATTGATGAGTTTAGGCCATTCACATTCAAGGTTATTATTGAAATATGATTGGTAATCCTGAGCATTTTGGTTTACTTTTGGTTTTTACCCTGACTTGATTTCTCCTTTGATTGGCCTTTCCTTTAGTGTAGTTCCTCTCTTTGTATATTTTCATTATTGTTTAGTATTTCCTCCTCATGGAATATTTTGCCAAGAATGCTGTGCAGTGCAGGCTTTCATGCTGTAAATTTTTTTAACTTTTGTTTATCATGGAGGGTTTCTATTTCATCATAATATCTGAAGCTCAATTTTGCTGGATATAAGATACTTGATTGGCATCCATTTTCTTTCAGAGCTTGATATATGTTGCTCCATATATTTAGAGTCTGGGTTGAAACATCTGCTGAGATTCGAATTGATCTCCCCTTATATGTAAATGAGTCCTCTCTCTTGTGGCCTTTAAAATTCTCTTCATTCTGTATGCAGGGAATTTTCATTTTAATGTGCCTTGGTGTGGATCTGTTGAAATTTTGTACATTTGGTGTCCTGTAAGCATCTTGTATTTGATTTTCCAATTCATTTTTCATGTTTGGGAAATTTTCTGATATTATTTCATTGAAGTAATTGTGTATTCCTTTTGTTTGAAATTCTGTGCCTTGTTCTATTCCAATAAATCTTATATTTGGTCTTTTGATGCTATCCCATAATTCCTGGATGTTCTGTTTATGATTTCTTACCATCTTCATTGTATGGTCAAATTTATTTTCAAGATTGTATATTTTGTCATCATTATCCAAGATTCTGTCTTCCAAGTTATCTAGTCTGCTGGTGATGCTTTTTATTGAGTTTTTTAACTGATTTATTGTTTTCCTTCATTTCAAGAATTTGATTGGATTTTTTCACAATCTCTAGTACTTTCTTAAAGTAATCTTTTGCTACCTGTATTTGCTCCCCTATCTCTTTGTTGGAGTGATCAATGGTTACCTTTTTTTGCTCTCTTATTTGTTGGAGTGATTTTCCTCACTTAAGTCGTTCTTTAATTTTCAAAGCACTTTAATTACATACATTCTAATTCTCTGAAATTTCATCAACTGTGTTGTCAATGGATTCTATTATTTTAGTATCTTGGTTTATTTGGAGCACTTTCTTCTCTTGTTATTTTTATGTTGATTATGTATCTTCCTTTCTTGCAGTGCTGATCTGAGGTATTATGGATTCTATCCTGTAATTTTGTAGTGACACTACAGATTACCTGTATCTCTCCTTGGAGTTCACTTCCAGTCCCCAGCAGATGCCCCAGATGGACACTACTGCCACTAAGATGGTGGTGGCAGTAGTGGAGATAATTCAAATTGGCAGTGGGAGTGGTCCAAGATGGATGCAAACACTTTCAGAGATGGGGCTAAAAAGGTGGGACTTACAATGGCTTTGGGCTGACTGATCAGAGATGCAGCACCTTGGTGGGCTGCTGCCTCCAGGCCCTCTCTCTTGCCCCAAGAGAACTATGGGAAGAACTATGGGGATGGCTGCAGTGCACAAGATGGATACAGAAGGGACCAACAACATGGATCCCCAGTATATGTAGGGGTGGTCCTGGGCCTAGGCTCTCACACAGACCTGTAAGGGCAGTCCTAGGCCTGATCTTGGCCTAGACTCCCTCAGGGATTCCAGGTGGTGGGCCTAGCCCTTGGCCTGGGCTCCTGTGGATCTGCATGGGCTTTGGCACTGAACTGGGGGCAGTCAGGGAGGTAGTCCTTCAACTAGGTCTGGGTTGACTTCCACAGGTCAGCAGATTATTGGGTAGCAATCTCAGGCCTGACCTTGGCTGGGCTCCTGTGGAGGTCCCTGAAGGTGGTCTTGGGCCTTGGCCTGTGCTCTTGCTATTCAGCAGGGGCTCTAGCGTGGAACTGGGGGCAGTCCTGATCCTCACTTAGGCCAAGTCTCCTTCAGAGGTCCCCAGAGGCAGTCCTTCATGTTCTGGTCTGTGCTCTCACCTGTCAACAGGATCACTGGCATGGAACTACCTTAGTGGGTTTCCATGAGTCTAGTGTTTTAAGGGCTTGTTCATATTTTGCTTTCCATGTGGCCTTATTAAAGGCCTCTGTATGCTGGTCAGTCCAGTCCCATGCTGTATCCTCCCTACACAAATTATATAGGGGTCATAATAACTGAGCCAGATAAGGGAGTAAAGCCTTTGAGTAACCCATTAGCCCCACAAATTCTTGTATTTGTTTTACTGTGCTGGGAAGTGAAAGTGCCTGAACTTTGAGGTCTGAAATATAAACTTTGTCTTACTGGGCAAGACAATACTCAGAATTTTACCCATAAGCCAAGGCCCTGCATTTTGTCAGGGTCCAGGGCCTGTCCTCTCCCTTGCAAATGAGTCAAAAGCATGGGAGTAGCTGAAAGAGAATAAGTTGTTGTTAGGTAAACAGTTTAAACAGCAGAGGGGAACAGGTTGGCTATAATACCATGACACAGTGACTTACAGTGGTGTTGTTTTATGTCATGCATTGAGTGGGTCTGCCAATAAGCTGGAGTCCTGGGAGATGAAAAGGCATCCCCAGGAAGGATGGAATGGGGTCCCATAGTATGAGGGTTGGGGTGGTCGGTCACAGAGTCACTTCACCCAGACTCCGGGGGCTGGTAAGTCTGTTCTGCTGGAGTGAGACCCAGAACCCCTTTATTCCAGAAAGTACAGCAGTTTATGTATGGTCCTCAGACCAATCATGGCCCTGAAGTTACAAACAATGAGGTACTGCACTGCTCTGTCAAGCACACAGTCCATTAGCATAGAATGGGGAAAGAAGTAGGGGAGGGGTTGAAGGTATGGGGAATGCTCCTATATATCCCCCTTTTTACTTTTATTTAAAAGATCAGCGGGGCCTGTGTGGCCCATAAGCAAGCATGTTGGAGGGATCTGTGATAATCTCATGGGAGAGAATAATTCCGCTGGATTTCCAGACTTCTACATGTTGCATATGAGAAAGGGGGCACAAACAAGACTGTGCCTGTCATAGGTTGTGCCCAACTTTCAGAGCATCTTACCCGTCATTAACTAACCAGCCCACGTGAATGAGAGGGAGAAGGGCAAACGAGACTGTGCCTGTCTTATGTTGTGCTCATCTTTCAAAGCATCTTACCCTTCATTGGCTAAACAGCCCATATGAACGTGCCCCGAGATGAGTTCTCTCCTAAGAGAAGGGGTAATGGGGTTGGGTGGGGTTTGAAGGAAAGGGGCATTTGGGTTAGGATTGACCAAAGCTGTGAAGCCTTGCATGTCCAGTGAAGATGGGGTGGGTGAGCTTCTTACATGTTCTTGAGGGCTGTGATCTATACGGTGGGAATTTTCTTGTGTTCCTCTGATTCTTTAATGATAAGAGAGCTTGTTTAGTTTGACAAAGAGAAGGACCAGAAGAAGGCTTAGGACCCTGAGCCCTATGATAATCCAATTGGGTGGATCTAACAGAGCTGTCAATTTATTTCACACCTTTTGAAGAACAGAAGGGTCAAAGACAACATTAGCTTTGGTTTACGTACTCACAGAAGGGGCTTCTCACAGAAGGGCTCTCCTTCAGGTGGGGAGTTATGTTGTCTTCTCAAGAGAGGCTTGGATGAATATTCCTGGCTGGGATCCAAAGGGACTTATTCTCTGTGGGAGGCAAGACACAAGCATAGCCTCACCCTTGTGTAAGCAGAGGGTCTGGGCCCTTCCATTAAAGGGTCAAGGGGTTCTTCCACTATACCGAGGGAAGGGGGGTAGGGAAGGTAAATGGACCCCAGTGTTGGATTGCTGCATTGAGGCCTTGTTTGTCAAAAGTGAGATAGTTATGGGCAAATAATGCATCCAACAAACTCAAGAAGGGTACTTTTCAGTAGAATCAAATTTCTGAAGCATCACCTTTAGAATGCGATTGGTTCTTTCAATGACTGCTTGTCCCTTGGGGTTCTAGGGAATCCCTTTGGTATGGGAAATTCCCCAGGAAGTTAAAAATTCCTTCAACCTGAGGGAGACATAGGCCAGGCTATTGTCTGTTTTGATTGACCACAGGATGCCCATGAATAGCATTGCTTGCTTCAGAGCCTTAATCACATGGGCTGCCTTTTCCCCTGTGAGGGCAGTAGCAAACACAAGGGAGGAATAGGTGTCAATTATCACATGTCCTTAATGTCAATGATAGCTATATAGTGATCTATCAGGATGGCTGAGGGGAAAGGAAGGCCACCTTGACATGTGCCCATTTTTTCCATTTTCTTGTTGATATGCCTAAAGTCTTGTAATAATCTCCATTTGCCTGATTTTTTTTGAATTACAAAAATGAGAATTAGAAGGGCCAGTTGAAGGCTCAATATGACCCAAAGTGAGTTGCTTGTGGATGAGGTTCTTTAATGCTGAAAGCTTAGGCTCAAGAATAGGCCACTGCTCCACACAGCAGGGTGAGGTGTCCATCCAACTAAGGCGGATTAGATCCAACAGTGGAGCAGTAGCCATTAGAATTGGGGGTTCCTCCCAGAGAGACCTATCTTGTCATGGACTATCAACTCATCATGAGGAGCCTTGTCATCTGTAATAAGGACTACATCCATTTTTTAAAGTAAATCTCTTCCCCAAAGTGTGTTGGGAACCTCAGCTATGAGAGGGTGTATGCACCTAGAGTTGCTATTGGGGTCCTTCCATATCACCCGTGAGATTACTTTACGAGAGGGGGGTGGAACCACCAACGCCAAGGATATTAGGTCCATTGGTGGATTTCCAGGAGGGGAACAAGGAGGCAGTCTCGGTGTCAATAATAGTAATGTCAGCTCCAGTGTCGATGAGACCTTAAATGGGTTTTCCATCGAGATAAATGGTCATGCTAGGTCTTGTGGGGAGCAAAGGTACTGTCCAGTTGACCCTAGGGATAGGGGTCCTCTTATTTAATGGGGCTGAGGGTTGCCCCTGTTGGAGTTTAAAGGATTGCGTGGCAGTCTCAGTCCCAATAATACCCCTTTTTGCAATGAGGGCAAGGAGTGCGGGGCTTCCTTGGTAACTCAGATGACTGATTAGAGGGACAGTTGCATGAGATATGCCCAGGTTTGTTGCATACCCAACAGATAAGGGCTTAAGAGGGGCCCATGAAGGCCAAAAGAATGTTGGAAGTCAAGTAGGACTTGAGAGCTGCCAAGAGGGCTGAAATTGAGTCAGGAGTAGAAACTTCTTTAGTGGCAGAAACTCATTTATTGAGGTCTTCACGTTATGACTGGGGCAATTGCCGCTCTAGAAGTGGAATTGGCACCTTCCCAGGCAAGTTGTCGAATAAGGGCATCTTGGCCTGGGCCAAAATTTACTTTCTTTTCAACAGCCTGGATGACATGAGCCAAGAAATCAGGAAACCATTCATCAGGACATTGAATAAGATTTTTGAAAAGTTCCTGAGGAGTGGGAACTTTGTGGGCTCAAATTATGAAGGGCTCTAAGGGCACTGTTCTTGACTTGCTTAAAGTAAATAAGATTGCCAACAAGCACCTGAGACTGGGGGGCATAAAGTCACCCCTGCCCGATAACATATCCATGGAAAAATTAAGACCTTGTGTTATAGTGTGACAAGCCCATTCTTCTACAAATTCTAGATAAGAAGCCTTCCATTGAAGGTACTGGAAAGTGGAGAGGACTGCCTTGAGAAGGGAAAGCCAATCAAAGGGAGTTTGGATATGAGCTCTAGGCAAAAGCCTGTCTGGCTGCCTGTTTGCATCTGTGCAATGACTGCCGCAAAGGGGCAGGGGGCCAGGCACGTATGGTGAGGGGTGGCTCATGGGAGGCAGGGGTGTGTGGCCATGGCCAGCCCACTTGGCAATCTCCCCTTTACCCGCTGGGCGCAAAAAAGTCACTGCGCAACACTTTACGGCAGCACGACAAGGCAGTGCAAAACTTTATGGCAGCACTTTTGTTTACTTTTCCACGCAGCGGCAGATGGAACCATGGCAGGTGCATGGCTTGCCATGGGGGCATGCATCCCCGGGGCATAGCCACACTTGCCTTCTCCCAAGGCAGGGCCCCCGCCCTGAGCGGGCAGCATGGGCGCTATCAGTTAGTGCTGATCTGAGAGAAAGAGGGCTCAAGCAGGTGGCGGTAGCCAAGGGCCTCCAGGGAAAGGGAGTGGGAAGAAGCAAGACCAGCCTGCTCGCAGGAGCCACCACTGCAGGATGTTTCCCTAAAGTAGGAGGACATGCTAGCGAAAAGACTGAAAGTAAAGAGGACAGAAAAAAGCGCACAAACAGACACAGGGGACAATCACAAAAAAACTGATGTTACCTTCACCAGCAAGACAAGAAAGACAGGGGACCACCACAAATTCACTCACCAAAGGGTTGAGCAAGCCCTAGAGCATGTTGGCACCAGAATGCTGTTTTATGTCATGCCTTGTGTGGGTCTGCTGATAAGTTGAGGTTACGGGAGGCCATAAGGGGTCCCCAGGAAGGATGGAATGGGGTCCCACAGTACGAGGGTTGGAGTGGTCGGTCACAGTCACTTCACCCAGACTCTGGGGGCTGGTAAGACTGCTCTGCTGGAGCAAGACACAGAACCCCTTTATTCCAGAAAGTACAGCAGTTTATGTATGGTCCTCAGACCAATCATGGCCCTGAAGTTACAAACAATGGGGTACCGCTCTGTCAGGCACATAGTCCATTAGCATAGAATGGGGAAAGAAGTAGGGGAGGGGTTGAAGGTATGGGGAGTGCTCCTACACAGTGGGTGATGGAGATATCCTTGAGGTAACACTATAAACATCCATTGCTATCCTTCCCCCAGGAAGGCACTTGGGTCTCGATTCTCAGTTGACTTTATCTTCAATAAATAAGGCATTAGCAAGGCCTAGCACACTGTGATATATTCCCAAAATAAGTACTAAATTCTTGAGGTGGTAGCTACATTGGGAGTGGCTACATAAAGTGGAGGGATCACCTTAATTCCCTTTAATCTACTGTCATGTGCCAAGTTCCATTTGGCCTTTTTACTGACCACACAGGGAAGTTAAAAGGATTGTGAGTTGGGTGAATTATGTTTACTTTAGCTGATTCATGTGTGGTCTCTGTTCTCTCTTGATGGCCACCTGGGATCTGATATTATTTGGTGGCAACAATTCAGTGGGATACAGACAGAACAATAGAAGGATGTTTTGCCTCCCCTTAAGATTGGCTTTATAGCCGGGCGCGGTGGCTCACGCTTGTAATCCCAGCACTTAGGGAGGCTGAGACAGGAGGATCGCGAGTTCAAAGCCAGCCTCAGCAATGGCGAGGCACTAAGCAATTCAGTGAGACCCTGTCTCTACATAAAACACAAAATCGGGCTGGGGATGTGGCTCAGTGGTCGAGTGCCCCTGAGTTCAGTCCCTGGTGCCA
>PVHX01020128.1:0-32720 GCA_004024805.1 Geosciurus inauris
CTTTCTTTCTTTCTTTCTTTCTTTCTTTCTTTCTTTCTTTCTTTCTTTCTTTCTTTTACCGGGGATTGAACTCAGGGCACTCAACCCCTGAGCCACATCCCCAGCCCTCTTTTGTATTTTATTTAGAGACAGGGTCTCACTGAGTTGCTTAGCACCTCACCATTGCTGAGGCTGGCTTTGAATTTGCAATCCTCCTGCCTCAGCCTCCTGAACCACTGGGATGGCAGGCATGCTCCACTGTGTCCAGTATTTGTTTTATATTTCTATATTGAACTTATTATCTTCCAATATGCCATATAATGCCCTTGCCCAACTAGAACATAAGCAGGGTTTTGTCTGTGTCATTCATTCTGTGTTCCCAGAATGAACTGGGGTCTGGGCCTCCTTCTCTGGTGGCCAGAATAGGCTGAAGCTGAGCGCTGCCACTCATTCACCCACTTTTTTTTTTATTGCGTTATTACTTAGGTGGTATGGGGGACCCAGGACAGGTGTTGTTCGAGAGGAGGCTGGATTTCTGCCAGGGACCTAATCTATGTGTGACTCAGTGATGCACCCTTCTGTCCCTGTTCACCTGGGGACAGCATGAGCTGACATTCCTGATGGCATGAAGAGCAGAAAGGATGCTCAGGAGCTTCTGTCATCAGTTCACAATTTCTCCAAGTGACTAGACCAATGCTGTCCCCAGGGAGATGAGCTTCCCTTCCCGCTTTCAGTCTCACAGCAAAACCATCATGGGAAGTGCTTGGAACATTCCCTAGGGAGCCTTGTGTGCAACCCTCAGAGCTAAGTAATCCTCCTACAGGCAAGTTCCTAAATAAACTTGTGGGATAAACAGCTGGAGAGGAGGAGGGAACGAGGGCAAGAATAAAGGGTGCCTGAAGTAAAGAAACTGAAATCAGACAGGCTTTAGGGGCTCCTCTCCCTGGGGATGGCCTTGGTCTAATCATTTGAAGAAATCCTGGCTCTGGTCCTCAGGATTTTGGTGTCTTTTTGTAAGTCACATAACCTTAATGCGTATCAGTTTCTTCAGAAAGAAGGGCTACAGTATCTCACCTTCTGAGAACACTGTTAAAGATTGAATAAACTGGGCATTGTGGCGCATGTCTATAATCCCAGTGGCCCAGGAGGCTGAGGCAGGAGTATTTCAAGTTCAAGGCCAGCCTCAGCAATTTAGCGAGGCTCTAAGCAACTTAGTAAGACCCTGTCTCAAAATAAAACATAAAAAGGGCTGGGGATGTGGCTCAGTGACTCAATGCTCCTGGGTTCAATTCCTATTACAAAAAAAAAAAAAAAAAAAAAAAGGATAAGATGGGATGGAGCACTTCAGAATACTGAAGCAAGAATCTCTGAAAACCCATTTTTCTATAAAAGCAAAGAGAAAACTGACAAAAATCTCATTTAACCTTTTCAATACTTCAGACAGGCTGAGAAGAATTTATTCAAATAAAATGGATAAATCACAGTAAAAACACTGAGCTTTGTGGCACTTTGATTTGCTCTAAGACCATTCCTCTCTCCCAGACCTATGGTTGTCTTGAAAAACAGCATGGTAACTGTGACAATGAGCATCCTCCCAGTCCTGGAAGAGGCAGAAGGGACTTGGAGTTCCCCAAAAACTCCATTCCCAGAGAATTGTCACAATTTGACCTGTCTGGTAATTTGCTGAAAAATTCCATTCTCAGAGCTTGTCTTTATCTGATCCAGGAGTTTACTGGTGTCTGTGCAAACAACCCTGTCTCCAACATATCTGTCCAAAACAGTCAGTGATCATTTAACAGTACAGTCACCTGAGGCAGCAGTACCAGTTGGGCTACATGAGATATAAATAAAAAACACAAACCACAAAACAAAAACTTAAAAGGAATAAGTGAGGAGTGAGATGTCCACAGGAGGCTTTGAAAAGTGACCAGAAGCCAGGTGCAGTGACCCACGCCTGTAATCCCAGCACTTTGGGAGGCTAAGACAGGAGAATCGCGAGTTCAAAGCCAGCCTCAGCAACGGCGAGGCACTAGGCAACTCAGTGAGACCCTGTCTCTACATAAAACATGAAATAGGGCTGGGGATGTGGCTCAGTGGTCAGGTATCCCTGAGTTCAATCCCCAGTACTAAAAAAAAGGTCCCCAGAAGATTTCTGAGAATCTAGAGGATATATGTATGTCCAGGGCTATACATATGCCCGAGGAATACTTCAAGGTCTTATTTTTGTCTCATCTCTGGTTAAAGTTGAGGCTCTGTAGAACCAGGAAGTAAAGGCTACGGCAGAATTGAAAACTGCTGCTGGAGCGTTAAAGGCATGCCCCAACATACACAGAGCCCCCAGCAAAAACTGGGAGACATAAAGTTTCAAAGGATTTAAAGAAATCACTCTCCAATTATTAGCTGACAGCTCAGATAACAAAATAAAGACTTCAGTGGTTGCATGCAACAAAAAATACAGACTTTACAGAAGTCTGTATTTAGTCCAGAAAATTCCCTAAACAAATAAACCAATAGCAACAAACAACATCAACAAACAGCATCAAAACCTGGGCCAGAGAGAGGAATATAATTTTCAGAGTTGCCATATTGTATTGTTTAAAATATCCAGTTTTCAATGGGGCTGAGGTTGTAGCTCAGTGGAACAGCACTTGCTTAGCATGTATGAGGCCTTGGGCTCAATCCCCAGCACCACACACACACACAAACACACACATGTATTTTCAATAAAATACTATTTAAAACAGGAAAATATGACCTCCCCAAACAGGAGGAAAACTGCCTTTGAAGGACCAGAGACTAATCTTAGTGGACAAAGACTTCAAAGCATCTATTATCAATATGTTCAAAGATCTTAAGGAAATTGTGCTGATGAAATTTAAGGAAAGATATGATGGCAAGATGTCTCATCAACTGGAGAACATTGACAAAGAGATAGAAATCATAAAAAGAACCTAATAGCCAAGTGCAGTGGCATACACCTGTAATCCCAGCAATTAAGGAGATTGAGGCAGGAGGATCACAAGTTTGAGGCCATCCTCAGCAACTTAATGAGACCATGTGCCAAAAAAACAAAACAAAACAAAAAAGGACTGGGATGTAGCTCAGTGGCAGAACATCCCCAGGTTCAACCCTCAATGCTGGAAAAACTTTAAAAAGTACCTCATAAAAAACCAGGGTAGAAAACCACAATAATCAAAATGAAGAATTCACTGAACAGGCTCAAGAGGAGATTTGAACTGGCAGAAGGAAGAATTAACAAACTTAAAGACAGACCAAGTGAAGATATTTAGTCTGAGTAATGGAAAGGAAAAAGAATGGAGAAAATGAGCAGAGCTTCTAAGACCTGTGGTGTACCATCACGCTTACCAACATACGCATAATGGTAGTCCCAGAAAGATAGGACAAAGAGAAGAGGCACAAAAAGTATTTGAAGAAATAAAAGGTGAAAACTTTCCAAAGTTGATGAGAATCATCCATCCTCACATTCAAAAAGTTCAGTGAACTTCAAGTAGGATAAACTCAGAGAATATTACAGACTGATATGAAAGAACAAAAGACAGTAGTACCTTGAATCCCCATGAAGAAATAAAGAGCATGGTTAAAGATATTACGTAGGTAAATATAAAGGCACTATAAATATGTATTTTAGTAACTCTTCTATTTGATTTAAAAAACAATAGCTTAGTGTAATAATAAAACTGAATTGATGGGCTTGTAATTTGTGTGAAAATGATACTACAAAGGTCTTTAATTTTTTCAACAATGTTTTCTAGTTTTCAGTGTATAAGACTTGCCCCTCTCTTAATAAATTTATTCCTATGTATTTTATTCATAATAATGCAATTATAAATTGAACTTGTGTGTGTGTGTGTAAGAGTGTGTGTATCTATGTTTGTGTGTGTGTGTGTGTGTGTGTTTCTGGGATCCAGGGCCTTACCCATGCTAGGCAGGTGCTGTACCACTGAGCTACACTTCCATCCTTTTTATTTAAAATTTGAGACAGGGTCACACTAAGTTGCCCAAGCTGTCTTAGAACTTGTGATCCTCCAGCCTCAGCCTCCCAAGTAGTAGAGATTATAGACAAGTGCCACCATGCCCAGCAATTGAACTGTTTTCTTAGTTTCATGTTCATTGCTGTGTATAGAAATATAATTTTTTGTATACTTATCTTGTATTCTGCAACTTTGCTGAACTCATATATTTTCATTTTGGGGGGTGGGTCTTTTAGAATTTTCTATACACAAGATCATGTTATCTGAAAACAGGGATAGTTTTATATCTCCCTATCCAATTTACATTCCTTTTGTCTCTTTTTCTTCCTTAATTATTCTGGCTAGAACCTTCAGTAAAATATGGATACAAGTAGCAAGAGCAAGCATTTTTGTCTTGTTAATAACTTTTTAAAATAGTAAGTTTTAAGCAATTGATATATAATTTGCATAACATGAAAATTCACCTCTTAAAGTGTGCAATTTGATATAAAAACCATTCACAAGGCCATGAAACCATCACTACCATGTATCACAGAACATTTTTATCACTCTCCCAATCCCCAATCCATTAAAATTCACCCTCCATTTCCCCTTTCCCTAACCCATCTCTATGAGTTTGTCTATTTTGAGGGTCTCAAATAAATGGTATCATACAACATATGACCTTTTGTGTCTGACTTCTTTCACTAAATATTTTCAAAGTTTCATTCACGATCCCACTGTACGGATATACCACATTTTACTGATCATCAGTTAGTGGATTTTGGGTTCTTGCTTTTGAGTTTTTATGAATAATGCTGCTATGAGCATTCATGTATATGTTTCTGTGTATAGACATAGGTTGCTATGAACATTGGTTTCAATGATGATTTCCTCTCCAAAATTCATGTTGAAACTTAATTCTCAGTGCAGCGATATTAAGAGGTGTGGGCCCATGTGCTGGCAGCATAGCTTGTAATAAAACACTTACCTAGCATGCATGAGGCCCTGGGTTTAATCCTCAATACCTAGAAAAGAAAAAAGAAAAGAGGAGTGGCCTCTGGAAGGTGATTAAGTCATAAGTGCAGAGCATGATGAGTATAGCACCTTTATAAAAGGGTCCAAGTTTGAAGGGAGCACTATCTTGCCATTCTACCTTCTGTCATCTGAGGATACAGCCTTCTTGGAAGCAAAAAGTGGTCCTCATCAGATGTTGAATTCTAGCACTTTGATATTGGACTTCCAGCCATCAGAACTATGACAAAATGTATTTCTTTTCTTTATAAATTACCCAGTCTAAGGTATTTTATTATAGCAGCAGAAACAGACTAAGACACACATTTTTAATTCTCTTGAAATACCAATAAGTAGAATTGTTGGGTCATATGGTAACATTATATTAAAGCTTTTAGGCACCACCAAATTGTTTTCCACATTACCTATACCATTCTACTTTCTCATCAACAGTGTTAGGAGAGTTCAAATTTCTCCACATCCTTGCCAACATGTTATTGTCTTTTAAAAAAATCACATCTGTCACAGGTTGTCTCTAGTGGCACCTCACGGTTTTGATTTGCATTTCCATAATGACTGAACATCTTTTCCAGTGTTTATTGGCCATTTGGACATCTTTGGAGAAACAAACTTGAATATTTTCTTCCATTGTGTGAGTTGTCCTCTCCACTTCCTTGACTGTATTATTTAAAACAAAGTTTTAAATGTCACCTATTTTTTCTTTTGTCATATCTGTGATTTTGGTATCATCTCTAAGAAATGATTGTGTTATCCAAAGTCACAAGGATTTTCCCTTATGTCTTTTTTTCCTAACGTTTTTAAAATATTTTTTTTGTTGATGGACCTGTAATTTATTTTTATGTAATGCTGAGGATTGAACCCAGTGCCTCACACATGGTAGGCAAGTGCTCTACCACTGTGCTACAACCCCAGCCCTTCCTAACAGCTTTATAGCTTTAGACCTTACATCTAAGTTTGTGATCCATTTCAGTTTAATTTTTCAAATAGGATGTGAGGTAGAGATTCAACTTCATTCTTTTGCATGAAGCTATCCAGTTTTCCCAGCACCATTTGTCTTTTCCTCCTGGAATTGTCATGAAACACTTATCAAAGATAAAATTTAAAAAATTCTGTTCCATAGATGCACATGTCTATTCTTATAACAATACCACACTATCTTCATTACTGTAGCTTTGTATTAAGTTTTAAAATCAGTAAGTGTATTTGTTGGCTGGGGATGTAGCTCAGAGGTAGAGCACTTGCCTAGCATGTATGAGCCCCTGGGTTGAGCCCCAACACCACAAAAATAAATAAGCAAATAAATAAATAAATAACAGGAAGTGAGAAACCTCCAATATTCCAGATTATTTTAGCTATTCTGGGTCTCTTTATTTCCATATGAATTCAAGGACCAGCTTGTTGATTTCTGCAAAAAAGAAAAGAAAAGCAAGCAAGCTAGGATTTTGATAAGAATTGTGTTGACTCTGTAAATCATTTGGGGGGAATAATGACATCATAACAATATAAAGACTTACGATCTATGAACATGGGATATCTTCTTATTTATTTAGGTGTTTGAATTCTTTCAACAATGTTTTGTGGTTTTCACTGTACAAGTCTTGCAGTTCTTTGCTGAATTTATTCCTAAGAATTCTATTATTATTGATGTTATTATAAGTGGAATTGTTTCCTTAGTTTCACTTCAGATTGTTCATTGCTAGCATAGAAAAACAATTGATTTTGTTAATTTAGCTTACATTGCAGAATCTTGCTAAACTCATTTATTACTTCTAATTTTTTTTCTTCTACTTGCCCAATTTCCCTGTCAAAAATCTTCATTGAGTTACAGTGGTAAGCACAGACATTTTTGTCTTATTTCTGTGTTAGAGAAAAAGCACTGAGTATTTCATCATTAAATATGAGGTTAGCTGTAGATTTTCTGTAGATTTCTTTTCTCATGTTGACAAAGTCCCCTCTGTTCCTAGTGTGTTGAGTGTTTTTAATCATGAAAAGATGTTGTGTTTTGTCAAAAGATTTTCTGCATCTATTGGGTGATCATGTGGGGTTTTTTGTTTTTTGTTTTTGGTACTGGAGATTGAACTCAGGGGTACTCGACCACTGAGCCACATCCCCAGCCCTATTTTGTGTTTTATGTAGAGACAGGGTCTCCCTGAGTTGCTTAGCGCCTCACGGTTGCTGAGGCTGGCTTTGAAGCCTTTTTTTTCCTTTCTGTTTTCTTTATCTGGCTTTAGGATCAGGAAAATATTGGTTCTTTAGAATGAGTTAGGAAGTGTTCTCTCTTCTTCCATTTTTTTTGGAAGAGTTACAGAAGCACTGTTGTTAATTTGTTAAAATGTTGGTAGAATTTAGGAGTGAAACCTGTGTATGGGTCGTTCTATCTTGTTTCTTTGCACGCATAATTTTTCTTTAAAGCTGGACACTTTAGATAAAATATTGTAGCAACTCTGGATACCCTTCCAACGGTGGTTATTATTTCTGTTGTTTGCTTGGTCATTTGTTTATTCATTCAGTGGCTTGGCTGAGCTAATTCAGAGGAGTTAGTTCCACCATTACACTCCTGCTACCCAGTGTGCAGTTTCTGATATCCCTGCTCAGATTTTTTTCTGCATTGCTTTTACATTTTAACCTGGCTCCCTTTGGCTTGCCCAAGATAGCATAAACCCCTTAATAGTCAAAGGTCGTGCTTAACTTCCTTGGCCGTGAGATTTCTGCCCGTTACTTTTGCATATGTGTGGCTCAGAGACTGCTATCATGGTTCACATTTTCCCTTTTTAGCCCCCGTTCAGCCAGAAATTAGTGGCTCGGGCTTCTCCTCATGATTGTTCCTAAGATGGTGCTGCACAGTCTTCAGATGGCTGCAATGACCACGCCATCATTTTGAAGCCTGGCTTCCTGAGGTTCTATTGGGTTGGAATGACTTATTGTTCAGTCTCTTGGTCGGAGTGCATGTGACCATGGGTCTCAGTGCACACAGGATGTTTTGAGATCTACCCACATGTTATCACTACTCCTGAGTCTTGCAGCCTAAAGCACTTACACAGCCTTCCTGATCCCCGTGTTGTCCTTGACCCCAAGAAGGCTTTTCTGGGCTATCTTCTTTCCCTAGTTCCCCTGCTCCTGGATCCCCCCTGTGATCTCAGCAAGATCTCCCTTTTGGCATAGAGTTACCTTCTGGTACCAGATAAACTCAGTCCCCTCAGTCCATCAAGCCTGCCTGCCTCCTCCCTGGCAAAGACCTGGGCCACTCCAGGAGCTAGGGGTGGGGACTGTTTTTTCTTCCTTGCTTTACCCATGAGTTCTGGGGCTGGGAAGGTTGGAGTGGGATGGGGTGGTATCCCTTGGTTTTCTCATTTTGCTCCTCCAGGTGTGGAGCCTGTACCCTCCAAGCATGCTCCCTGCATTCTCCTAAGTGCCTTGGGTGCAGCTTCTCCATTAGGGAGGGCTGGGTGGGGCAAGGGGCGGGACTGGCTCCTCTTAGCTAGCCACATCTGCCAGGACTAAGCATCTGCAATGAGGAGATGAGAAATACTGGCAGTATTGTCCCTCCCAGAGGGAAAGCATAGCTCCAGAATGCAGAGACGGAGCCCCAACATTCTGTCCAGCACCAGCTTTTGGTAGAATTTCCATAACACAGAACTTGGGGTGGATAACAAGAGCCACAGATCCTCCTTCTTTTAAAGAGATTTGATGGGTTTTCTTGACTGAATGTTGCAGGGTTTGCTGTATGCCCTCAGGACAATTTCCAGAGACTTTGAATGATGACATTTTAGTATTTTTTCCAGTTCAGTTGTCCTCTTGCTGGGGAGAGTGGGCCAAGTCCTGTATTCCATCATTATGGAAGGCCCACCTCTGTTCCTTGCTTTTTCAGGGAATAATGTATCCTGGAGACCCCCGTCCCACTTCTGATTGGACACTTTCTTTCCATCCAGTTGTATAGAATTCCACTCTACAAATATCCTACTGTGCTTAAAATAGCATTTCCAAGTTGCCAGTTATCTAGAATGCTCCCATTTCCCCGCAATTTTTGGCAATATTGTGTGTCTTCTCTATATATCCCCTCCCTGCATGATCCTGTGGCTTTAAATATCATCACATTTTTGGCTCCCACATTTATTCCTTCTGTCCAGACCACTCCCTTGAGCTCCAGAATGTTCAAGCCAACTTTTCTCTAGATAGGAGCTCCACTTGGAGATCTCCCAAGTATCTTTTTCTTTCCTCCTCCTCCTCCTCCTCTTCTTCTTTTTTGGTATAGGCTATTGAACCCAAGGGGACTTTGTCACTGAGCCACATCCCCAGTCCTTTTTATTTAAATTTTTGTGACAGGGTCTCCCTAAGTTGCTGAGGTTGGCCTCGAACTTACAGTCATCCTGCCTCAGCCTCCCGAGTCACCGGGATTACAGGCGTATGTCATTGCGCCTGGCTCTCCCAAGCATCTTTAACTTAAAAAACCCAAAGTGGTTGTTTGGTTTCCTGAAACCACGCCTCCCTCAGCTTTCACTATTTCAGGAAAGGCCCCCCTTCCTCTCTCTCACCTGTGGAAATAAACTGAGGAAGAATATATAATGCTTGCAGAGAGTCTGGCCACCATCACTTGCATTTGGCAGAGACTGAAATGTAGCCAGAGGAGTGAGGAAGCCTTTGGAAACAAGAGATAGGCTCAGATGAGCCCTTACTGGAGGCTGTTGGCCTGAGGAAGTTGGAGGTGGCTCTCCAAAAGTAGGGTATCCTGTTATTGTTTAGGGGGCATATTTGATTTTTTCCCCATTGGTCGTAGATTGGGAAATGGGGACATAAATTAGGGAAACTGTCAGCTATTCATCAAGTCCCTACTGTTTGGGGCTGATTGCTGCAAGGGTGGTGGATTAGCTTCCTGGACCATTTGCTGTAGATATTGGACTGACTTCCTATACCGATTGCTGCAGAATGCAGGATGGAGATGTGTCTTTATATATGGTCCAGGCTTTGTCCATTTGCATATGGATGCTCCTCCACTTGCGATGGGGTGATGTCCCCAATAATATGATAAATATCATAGAAGTCAAAAATGCATTTATTACACTGAACCCTTCCAAACCTCCTAGCTCAGCAACCTTGCCCTGTAGAATGTCAGTTGTTCATCCTTGTGATCTTGGGCCTGGGAAAAGATCAAAATTCTGATTTAAAGTAAGGCTTCTAATGAATGGAATGGCTTTTATAGCACTGTAAAGTCCAACTATCGTAAGTTGGGAACCATCTGTATTAATTCTCTTATTCCTCGACTCAACAATGCAAATTCTACTTCCAATATACTTAGAAGCCAACCACTTTCCCTGCCTCCCCATCGACATTATCTCTCACCTTGAGCAAGAAAAGGGCTCCCATTTGTTTTCTACATTTCTACTCTCACTCTTTTTGCCCCTGGAAACATCCTTCAGGGCGATTTCAAAAGGCAATGGGCTCGGTGCAGTGATGCCCACTTGTAATCCCAGTGACTCAGGAGTCTGAGGCAGGAGGATCACAAGTTCAAGGCCAGCCTCAGCAACCAAGTGAGAATTTGTCTCAAAATAAAAATTTAAAAAAGCTGGGATATAGCTCAGTGGTAAAGTGTCCCTGGGTTCAAGCTCCAGCAAAACAAAACAAAAGAAAACCAGCAAAGAGACCAGAGAATCCCCCAAATTCCTTCCATTGCTGGGCTTCAACAGGGATTGACATTTTTTTAAGCTACACTCTAACATCTTTTAGAAGCATTTTCAAAATCAATCCTAGTTGTCATTTTATCTTTCCCCTGTGGACTTCAGAACTGCTTTTCTTCCACATGACCATTATGCCATTATCTCACCTTCAAAGGGTGACAATCACTCCTCATGCCACTTTGCACACAGTTGGGGGTCTATGTCCCCTGATTGACTACTAAAAGTCTTTTTATAGTTGATGCCTTTGAACCAGCATCCAATTGTCAGCTCTCCATGATACTGGTTGGGAAGTTCCTTGGGTCTTTTCTGATCCATAGTCCTTGCCTCCCCATCTTATGCAGGTGTCTGTTGGGAGAGCAATCATTGGTCCTACAGACAGTCCCACGAGGTGATTTAGTTGATTGCATTCTTGTGGTATCACTGAACCAAGGGCAAGAATATTCTTTGTATCTCTTTTACTTAGAACTGGAGGAAATATGTTTTGACAGGCTGACTTCATCTCTAGTTCCCCTCAGAGGTGGAGTCTATGGGCCCAAAGATTTGTGCATTTAAAATATTGGCAGGTGCTCCCCAAAGCTAATGTCCTCGTAGAATCCCAATCTCTCTGAGAAGACCCATTGCCCTGCCCAGCCCGGTCACAGCCAATGTCCGCTGTAATTGCCATTAACATGTAATGATGCTTCTTCTGGCCACCAGAGGCCACTCTGGCCCAGGACATGGGAACCAATGGACCACTCCCAGATCTGGACAATGTGAGCTTCTACTAGGGATGGGGTATTGTTTCACAGAGCTTCTCAGGTCTAGTGATCAGGGCAGACCCAGCAGGAGAGGATGGGAGGCTGAGAAGTCAGAGAGGGTTCTGGGGAGGGAAGGGCTGGGTGTCAGATCTGGTGACTTGTTCCTTGGACAGTTGAACATTTAACATTTCTGTGAATAAAAATGTGTGGTCGTTCAATGATAGCATTGGATGTGTCTCCAAATACCATGTAGACTTGCTTGGTCATGGGGCAAAGATGGGTCTTGGTTTTTATTTTT
Source organism: Geosciurus inauris (assembly GCA_004024805.1). Classification (NCBI taxonomy): domain Eukaryota; kingdom Metazoa; phylum Chordata; class Mammalia; order Rodentia; family Sciuridae; genus Geosciurus; species Geosciurus inauris. Next base: position 11,693 of record PVHX01020128.1, read on the forward strand.
CTAGAGGGGGGGACATTGAGATTGAGATTCTATAGATGTATTTTTGGTGTGCTTTCTTAGGTTTATTTATTTATTTATTTTTGAATTGGAGATTGAACTGGGGCACTGTGCCCAGGCCTTTTAAATTAAACTGAATTAAGATTTTTTTTTGGTACTGAGGATGGAACCAAGAATCACTCTACTGCTGAGCTACATCTCCAGTCCTTTTATATTTTATATTTTGATACAGGGTCTTGCTAAGTTGCTGAGGCTGGCCTCAAACCCGCAATTCTTCTGCCTCAGTCTCCTGAGTAGCTGGGGTTACAGGTGTGCGCCCCCATGCCTGGCTCTGCATTTTTCAATGAGTGCATTATATTTATACATAATGATGGGATTTATTGCTACATATTCAAACATGCACATGATACAACAATATAATTTGGCCAACATATTTCCCCCATATTTACCCTTTCTTTTCCCTCCTCCCTCCCCTTGGTCCCTTTTTTCTACTTTACTTATCTCCCTCCAATTTTCATGTGATCCCTCCACCTTCCTTTTCTTTTTTCCTCTCTGGGGTCCACATATGAGAAAAAAATATGACTCCTGACTTTCAGAATTTGGCTTATTTCTCTTAATATAACATTCTCAAGTTCCATTCATTTTCCTGCAAATGACACTATTTCATTCTTTTTTTTTAATATTGTTTTAGTTGTAGATGGACACAGTGTCTTTATTTTATTGCTTTGTATGTGGTGCTGAGGATCGAACCCAGGGCCTCACGCATGCGAGGCAAGCGCTCTACCGCTGAGCTACAATCCCAGCCCCACTATTTCATTCTTTATGGCTGAATAACACTCTACTGTATATATAAACCACATTTAAGCTGGTTCCATGGTTTGGCTATTGAGAATTGGGCTGCTATAAACATGGGTATGAAGGTATCACTATAGTTTGATGACTTTAATTTTTTTTTTTAGTTGTTGATTTCCCTTTATTTATTCACTTATTTATATGCGGTGCTGAGGATCGAACCCAGTGCCTCCCACATGCAAGACAAGTGCCTCCACCACTGAGCCACAACCCGGTCCCTGATGACTTTAATTCTTTAGGATAAATGCTGAGGAGTGGCGTAGCTAGGTCATGTGGTGGTTCCATTTGTGGTCTTTTGAGGAACCTCCAGACTGATTTCCACAGTGATTGTACGGATTTGCAATCCCACCCAACAGTGTTCTTTTTTTTCTCCACAACCTCTCTAGCATTTATTATTGTTTGTATTCTTGAAGGCTGTCATTCTGACTAGAGTGAGATTAAAATCTCAGTGTAGTTTCCATTTGCATTTTCCTAATTGCTAAAGATGTTGAACATTTTTTTCATATATTTGTTGGCCATTTGTATTTCTTCTTTTGAGAAGTGTCTGGTTAATTCATTTGTTAATTCATTTTTCAAAATCATTATGTGTCTGTTTTTATGCCAATACCACACAGTTTTTTAAAGATTTTTATTTATTTATTTTTTGTGGTGCTGGGGATTGAACCCAGGGCCTTGTGCATGCAAGGCAAGCACTCTACCAACTGAGCTATATCCCCAGCCCCTACCATGCAGTTTTTATTACTATGGCTCTATAGTATAATTTGAAGTCAGATATTGTGATGCCTTCAGCATTACTTTTTTTGATTTTGGCTATCTGTTTTTTGTTTTGTTTTGTTTTGTTTTTTCTTTCCAGATGAGATTTAGGACTGATTTTTGTAGTTCTGTGAAGAATGTCATTGATATTTTGCTGAGGATTGCATTGAATCTGTATATTAATTTTGGCAATATGGCCATTTTAACAATATTAATTCTGCCTATCCATGAACATGTGAGGTCTTTCCATCTTCCTGAGTCTTATTCCATTTCTTCTTCAGTGTTCTACAATTTTCATTGTAGAGGTCTTTTATCTCCTTGATTTTTTTTTTTTTTGAGGTTATTGGGAATGAGATTGTTTTCCTAATTTCTTTCTAAGAAGATTTAATATTGGTGTATAGGAAAGCTGTTGATTTTGTAATATGCAACCTAGATGAATTTGTTTATTAGCTTTAGTAGTCTCCTGGCGGAACTTTTTGGATCTTCTAAATATAGGATCATATCATCTGAAAATAGTGATAATTTGACTTGTTCCTTTTTTTTTAATTTTGGCCCTTTAATTTCTTTCTCTTGCCTAATTGCTCAGGTTAGAATTTCTAGCGCTATGTTGAAAGGAGTGGTTAGAATAGACATCCTTGTCTTGTTCTGGATTTTAAAGGAAATGCTTTCAGTTTTTCCTCATTTACTATGGTGCTGGCTTTGGGCTTGTCACACACAACCTTTATGATGTTGAGGTAAGTTTATTCTATCTCTAGTTTTTTCAGTGTTTTTATCATGAATGAATGCTGGATTTTAAAGGCTTTTTAAAAAATTTTTTTTTTAGTTGTAGATGGACACAATGTCTTTATTTTATTGCTTTGTATGTGGTGCTGAGGATAGAACCCAGGGCCTCATGCATGCAAGGCAAGTGCTTTACCACTGAGCTACAATCCCAGCCCCATGGATTTTGAAGGGTTTTAATGTATCTATTAAGATAACTATATAACCTGGTGTGGTGGCGCATGCCTGTAATCACAGCAATTTGGAAGCCTGAGGCAGGATGATGGCTAGTTCAAGGTGAGCCTCAACAATTTAGCAAGGCCCTGTCTCAAAATCGAAAAAGAGCTGGGGATGAGGCTCAGTAATTAAGTGCCCCTGGGTTCAATCCTCAGTTGTACCCCCTAACCCCCCCCAACAAAAGATGACTGTGATTTTGGGGGGCAGATACTGGAGATTAAACAACCTGGAGGTACTTTACCATAGACCTACATTCTCAACCCTCTTATTAATTAATTATTTATGTATTTATTTGGTACTAGGCACAAAACCCAGGGGCGCTTACCCATTAAGCCACATCCCCAGCCATTTTTAAAAATTATTTTTTATTTTTAGTTGTAGATGGACACAATATCTTTATTTTTATGTGGAGCTGAGGATCGAACCCAGTGCTTCACACATGCAAGGCAAGCACTCTACCACTGAGCCACAACCCCAGCCCCCCCAGCCATTTTTATTTTTATTTTGAGACAGAGTGTTGCTAAGTTGCTTAGGTCTTTGCTAAGTTGCTGATGTTGGCTTTGAACTTGCCATTCTCCTGTCTCAGCTTCCTGTGTCACTATGATTATAGGGTGTGCCAGCATCCTGACTGTGTCGTTTTTGTCCTTAATGCTGTGTATGTGGTGAATTACATTTATTGAATTACATATATTAAGTCATCCTTACAACTCTGTAATAAACCAACTTGGTCATTATATAGAAGCTTCTTAATATATTGTTGAATATAATTTGCTAATTTACTAAGAATTTTTGCATCTAAGTTCATCAGAAATATTGGTCTGTAGTTTCCTTTCCTTGATATGTCTTTATCTGGTTTTGATATGAGTGTGATCCTGGCTTCAGAGAAGGAATTTGGAAGTGTTCCACCACTTTCTATTTCATGGAATAATTTGAGGAGCATTGAAATCAGTTCTTCTTTAAAGGTCTGGTAGAATTTGACTAAGAACTCATCTGGTCCTGGGCTTTTCTTTGTTGGCAGGCTTTTTATTACTGCTTCTATCTCATTGCTGGTTATTTGTCTATTTAGGTTTTCTGTGTTGTCTTGATTCGATTTTGACAGGTCATATGTGTCTAGAAATATATACATTTGTTCTAGGTTTTCCAACTTATAGGAGTATATGTTTTCAGAATAGTCCCTAATGATCCTTTGGATTTCTATGATGTCTATGGTTATTTCTCCTATTTCACCTCTAATTTTATCAATTTGGGTTTTCTTTCTTTTACTTTCTGTTAGTTTGCTTTTTGTTTTCTTTCGATTTTGATACCAGGGATTAAATCCAGGGGCACTTAACCACTGAGTCACATCCCCAGCCCTTTTTATTTATTTATTTATTTTTAAAATTTGAGACAGAGTCTCGCTAGGTTGCTTAGGGCCTTGCTAAGTTGCTCAGGCTGGCTTTGAACTTGCAATCCCCCTGCCTCAGTTTTCCAAGCTGCTGGGACTACAGGAATGCGTCACTATGCCAGCTACTTTGGCTAGTTTGGCTAAGAGTTTATCAATATTGTTTATCTTTTCAAAGAATTTGAATTGTCTTTTTTATTTTCTAATACATTGATTTTTGGCTTTGAACTTTATTATTTCCTTCCTTCTACTAGTTTTGGAATCATTCTTTTTTAGGGCCTTGAGATGCATCATTAGATTGTTTATTTGGGATCTTCCTGATTTTCTTATGTAGGCACTCATAGCTATAAAATTCCTCTTAGAATTGCCTTCTTGGTGTCCCAGAGGTTCTGGTATGTTGTATCACTATTCTCATTTGATTCTAAGAATTTTAAAATTTCTTCCCTGATTTATTTTAGCATCCATTCATCATTCAAAAGTGTATTGTTCAATCTTATGTGTTTATATAATTTCTGTGTTTTCTGTCTTTTTTGGGGGAGCGTTGATTTCTAATTTCATTACATGATCAGATAAGATGAAAAAATTATATTAAATTTTTTGTATTACTAAGAATTGCTTTGTGGCCTAAAATATAGTCCATTTTGGAGAAGTTTCCATGAGCAGCTGAGAAGAAAGTGAATTCTGTCATTGTTGGATGAAATATTCTGTAGATGTCTGCTAAGTCTGTTTTATCAATAATATTTTTTAGGTCTGAAGAGTTTTTACTGAGTTTATGTCTGGCTGACCTATCTGTTAGTGAGAGAGGTGTGTTGAAATCACCCAGTATTGTTGTACTGGGACATATCTGAGTCTTTAAGCCAAGTAACATCTGTTTTGTGTAATTAGGTGCACTGATGTTTGGGGCATAAATATTTACTACCCTTATGTCTTCTTGTTGGATTGTTCTCTTTACCAGTATGAAATGACCTTCTTTGTCTCTTCTGATTAATTTTGGTTTGAAGTCTGCTTTGTTGAATAAGAAAGTAGCTACTCCAGCTTCCTTTGGGACTCCACTTGCATTGCATGGTATATGAATTTCTATCTTTTTTTTTTTTTTTTGTACTGGGGATTGAACTCAGGGCACTCGACCACTGAGCCACATCCCCGGCCCTATTTTTTAATTTTTTCTTTTTTGTATTTTATTTAGAGACAAGGTCTCACTGAGTTGCTTAGCACCTCACTGTTGCTGAGGCTGGCTTTAAACTTGCAATCCTCCTGCCTCAGCCTCCTGAGCTGCTGAGATTACAGGCGTATGCCACCATGCCCTGTTCTCAATTTCTATCTTTTTAATTTCAGTCTTTTGTCAGGTTTATTGATCTATAATTTACATACAGCAAAATCTGCCCTTGCTAGGAATACAGTTCTGCATGCTTCCACAAATGTATACAATCATATGACCATTATCACAAGCAAGATACGAAGTCCACCTCCCCAAATTATCTCATGTCCCTCTTACCCCTTAGTGTCTGGAAACCACTGATCTCTATCTCTATAGTTTTGTCTTTTCCAAGAATTTCCAGTAAATGGAATCACAGTGCACAGCCTTTGAGCTTGGCTTCTTTCACTCAATTATGTGTTTGATACTCAGTCATATTGCATGTATTAGTAGTCCATTCCCCTTCCTTCCTTCCCTTCCTTCCTTCCTTCCTTCCTTCCTTCCTTCCTTTCTTTCCTTCTTTCTTTTTTCTTTTTGCCTGGGGATTGAACCCAAGTGTGCTTTACCACTTAGCTACATCCCAGTACTTTTTATTTTTATTTTGAGACAGGATCACACCAAGTTGCTGAGGTTGGCCTTGAACTTGCAATCTTCTGTCTCAACCTCCTGAGCTGTAGGGATTAGAGATATGTGCCACCACACCCAGAAGTACTTTCTCCTTCTTCTCCTTCTACTTCTTCCTTTTCCTGTCGTCCTCCTCCTCCTTCCTTTTCTTCTTCCTCTTCTTCTTTTTGGCTGAGCAATATTCCATTTTATGGCTCTGCCGCAGTGTACTTACACATTCCCCATTGACAGACATTTGGGTTGCTTCCAGTTGCAGTGATTGTGAATGAAGATGCTACAAAAACATGCATACATACTTTTGTATGGCCATGTCTTCCTTTCTCTTGGATAAATACACAAAAGTGGAATAGCTGAGTCACATGGCAAGTATATTTTTTATAGCTTGTTTATTGTGGTAAACACATGCAATATGAAGTTTCTGTTTGCTAAGTGTAAAATTCATTGACATTAAGTCCCTTCACATTGCTGTGCAACAAAGCAGGTATATTTTAACTTCATAAGAAATTGCCAAACTGGTTTTCCAAGGATTTGCATTGCACAGGCAGATTTAGTGGGACCAAACAGGCAGGAGCGGACCAACACTCCTACCAGCAGTGTATGAGAGTTCCAACTGCTCCACATCCTTGACAGCACTTGGTATTGTCCATTCTGACTTTAGCCATTTTACGAGTTATATAGTAGAATCATATATTTCCTCATGACTAATAATGTGCATCTTTCATGCGCTTATTTAACATCTGTTTATCTTCTTTGATTAAGTATCTGTTCAAATCTTTCATCTATTTTTAAGCTGAGTTATTTGTTTTCTTATTATTGAAGTATTTAAAAATTTTTAACAAATACATAAAGCTAGGTTACTGTTGTCAGAGTCCAGATTTAGGACTTTTTCATTGTTCCTGGTAATTCCATTGTGCTTATTTGTAGTTATTTCCTGATCTTGGCCCCCTTGCCCACCACATCAGCCTGTTTCTGTCTTTGTAAATTTGTGTTTTCTCAAAATCTCATACAATTTGTAGTCTTTTGCATCTGCTTTCATTCATTTAGCACAACACAGTTCATCTATGTTATAGCCCATGTCAGTATTTGTTCCTTTTTATTTAAAAGAGTAGTATTCTACCATCTGCATTATCCAGTTTATCCATTCACCAGGTGGTAGACCTTTGGGTTATTTCTAGTGTTTAATTACTATGAATATTTTTTTAAAATATTTTTTTAGTTGTATATGGACACAATGTCTTTATTTTATTGCTTTGTATGTGGTGCTGAGGATCGAACCCAGGGCCTCATGCATGCGAGGCAAGCGCTCTACCACTGAGCTACAATCCCAGCCCCTAATTACTATGAATATTACTGCTATAATTATTATTGCATTTTGAAAAATATATTCTGGTTATTGTTTCTATATCAGATATGTGTTTTACAAATGTTTTCTTCCCTATTCAGGGAAGAATCTTCATTCCCTATTCAGGCATGGTGGTGCATGCCTATAATCCCAGTGGCTCAGGAGGCTGAGGCAGGAGTATCACAAGTTCAAAGCCAGCTTCAGCAACAGAGAGGCGCTAAGCAACTCAATGAGACCCTGTCTCTAAATAAAATACAAAGTAAGGCTGGGGATGTGGCTCAGTGGTTGAGTGCCTTTGAGTTCAATTCCCAGTATCCAAAAACAAAACGAAACAAAACAAAACGAATATTTTCTTCCAATCTGTGGTTTGTTTTTATATTTTCTTTGTGGAATCTTCTGAAGAACAGGTTTTAGTTTTGATGTAGTCTAGCTCACCTTTTTCTTTATTTCCTTTTTTTTTTTTTTTTCAGTACTGAGGATTGGACTCAGGGGTGCTTAATCACTGAGCCACATCCTTAGCCCCTTTTATTTTTTATTTTGAGACAGGATCTTGCTAAGTTGCTTAGGGCTTTGCTAAGTTGCTGAGGTTGGTCTTGACCTTGTGATCCTCCTGCCTCAGCCTCTGAGTTGCTGGAATTACAGGTGTGTATCACCACGCCTGGCTTTTTTTTTACTTATATTAATTAATTAGTTAATTAATTAGCTGGGGCCTCTCATATACTAGGCAAGTGTTCTTCTATTGAGCTATAGCCCCATTTCTTTAATTATCTATACATTTTATGTCCTGAGAAGTATTTGCATGAACCAAGGCCATGGAGATTTTCTTCTAAAAATTTTATAACTTTAAGTCTTATCCTAAGGCCTGCAAGGTCATTTCTACATATGATGTGAGATATAGAAGGTTTCCTTTTTGCATATGGATGTCCAATTTTTCCAGCACAACCTGTTGAAGAGACAATCCATCCTTCATTAATGTACCTTGACATCTTTGTAAAAAAAATCGAGTCTATTTCTGAGCAGGGAACTGTGGTGCAGGCCTGTAATACCAGTTGCTTGGCAGGCTGAGGCAGGAGGATTGCAAGTTGGATCCATCCCCAGCCTCAGAAACTTGGCAAGACTCTGTTTCAGAAAAAAAAAAGCAGGGGGCTTGGGATGTAGTTCAGAGGTACAGCATCCCTGGGTTCAATCCCCAACATGGCACCCAAAAAAGTCTCTTTCTGAACTCTGGATTATTCCATTGATCACTTTTCTCATGTCTACTCTGATTCCATCATGTAGCTTTATAGTGATTTTTTTTTTTTTTGGTACTGGGGATTGAACTCAGGGGCACTAGACCACTGAGCCACATCCCCAGCCCTATTTTGTGTTTTAGAGTCAGGGTCTCATGGAGTTGCTTAGCGCTTCGCCATTGCTGAGGCTGGCTTTGAACTTGTGATTCTCCTGTCTCAGCCTCCCAAAGTGCTGGGATTACAGGTGTGTGCCACTGCGCCTGGCTTATAGTGATTCTTGAAGTCATGTAATAAATCACTCAAACTTTGTTCTTCCCTGGGCACTGTTACATTTAAATTTAATTTAACCATCTTAGAACTGGAATACTTCATTTTCTTTTTTTTAATTTATTCTAATTAGGTTTACATGACAGCAGAATGCATTTTGATTCATTGTACACAATTGGAGCACAACTTTTCATTTCTCTGGTTGTACACAATATAGAGTTACACCATATGTACAGTCATACATGTACCTAGGGTATTAATGTCCAACTCATTCCACCATCATTCCTGCCCCCATGTCCCCTCTCTTTTTCTCTTCCCTCCCCTTTGACCAAAGTTTCTCCATTCTTCCCATGCCCTCTCCCCAATTATGGATCAGCATCCACTTATCAGAGAGAACATTTGGCCTTTGGTTTTTTGGGATTGGCTTACTTTGCTTAGCATGATGCTCTCCAGCTCTATCCATTTACCTGCAAATGCCATAATTTTATTCTCTTTTAATGCTGAGTAATATTCCGTTGTGTATATATGCCACAGTTTCTTTATCCATTAATCTATTGAAGGGCATCTAGGTTACTTCCACAGTTTAGCTATTGTGAATTGAGCTGCTATAAACATTGAAGTGGCTGCGTCGCTGTAGTATGCTGTTTTTAAGTCCTTTGGGTATAGACCAAGGAGTGGGATAGCTGGGTCAAATGGTGGTTCCAGGGAATACTTCATTTTCCAGATGAAACACCTGAGGTCCAGAGAGGGTATGATTTGAGGTTCTGAAGCTGTCAGAGGCTGGACCAGTCTCCTGCTTTTCCATTCAGGTACTCTTTGTGTCAGTAAAAAGTCAGGTTCAGATGTTTAAATGTTGTAAAATTTGAGAATACAATGAACACATGTCTAGATAAAGTATCGATTTTGTATGGCTTGTATATATGGGACAAAAACAAAAGTTTTAAACTCTTATCATATCACCCAGTTTTTTTTTTTGTACCAGGAATTGAACCCAGGAATGTCTACCTCTGAGCTACATCCCCAGTCCTTTTTATTTGATTTTGGAGACAGAGTCTCAGAGCTGCTGAGGCTGGCTTTGAACTTGGGATCCTCCTACCTTAGCTTCCCAAGTAGCAGGGATAACAGGCATGCACCACCGCACCCAACTCATATCACCCAGGTTTTGTGAATATTTTGCAAATAGCATTTTTAACTTAATGCCCAGACTAAATCTAAAATCAAAAAGTGAGTGGGCAATAACCTAACATAGGGAAGCCGCCACATTTCCTAGCAAGATGTTTGGTGATCTTCACATGACCATTTAGGCTATTATCATTGATGCCACTTGCCTAGATTTTTGCCCCCTCTGTTTGTCCTCAGATCCTCTGGAATTTGAATTTGGCTGCATCCTCCAAGAAAGCTTCTGCCCTGGTACACTCTTGGGAAACCAGGCAAGTTTCATTTGACTGATGCATGTAGATATCTTGAAAATGCAGATACAAACCCAGTCTCTATTCCTAAATGTTCTGGACAGTGAGTCCTTGGTGTACATTTCCCAGATAAGAGGTGTGCAGCACACAAAGACCAAAGGGCACATGATCTACCGCACTCCTCCTTTCCAAGTGTGCTTCCTACGCTCCTCCCTGCTGCTTCCAAAGCTCAGGACTTGGAGCTCTGGGCCAAGAAAAAGAGAAGGGTGTCTTGTTCCAAGGAAGTGGGAGTTGTGGCAGCTAAGAACAGCAAGGTCCCCAAAAGAAAACAAACGTTGTCTACTAGACCCAGACACACAGCACTTCAGACACTGAGCGTGTGTTTTTTTGTGCAGACCACCAGAGCGCAGGCCCCAGGATGGAGCCAGTTACAAGAGGAGGGTCCCCAGGTTACTTACAGTTGCTGTTCTACTTGGCTACAAATCCCATAATCCTCTCCTTGTGGATTTCATGGTTTGCCAGAATGGCTTACAGAATCCAGGGAAACAGAAACAGTTTACTTAACTATTATTGTTGGTGCTTTTTTTTTCCCCAAAGGACCTATTAAAGGATACAAATGAACAGCCAGGTGAGGAAGGAGGTGTCCGGGGTGAGGTTTGGAGGAAGAGGTATGGCGCTTCCTATGCCTTTTTGGATCTACCCCGATATACTCATCAGCTTCGAAACTCTGAGTGCTTTTGGTTTGGGTTTTTATGGAGGTTCTGTTAGGTGAGCAGGATCAGTTAAATCACCGGCCATTGGAGATTAAGCTCAATCTCCAGTCCATTCTGTCTCTGCCCTTCAGGAGTGTTGTTGAAGGGCCAGCCCTCTGCTCACCTGTTGGTCCCCTGGCAGCCATCATCCTTACAGGTTTTCCAAAAGTCACCTCATGTGCCCCTTTATCACTCCAGAAAATGACAAGAGTGTCAGGCGCTCTGAATGTTTTTATTTTTTGGTGGGGAAGGTTGCGTGCCAGGATTGAACCCAGGGGCACTTCACCACTGAGCCACATCCCCAGCCCTTTTTAATTTTTTTATTTTGAGACAGGGCCTTGCTAAGTTCTTGAGGCTGGCTTTGAACTTGGGATCCTCCTGCTTCAGCCTCCCAAGCTGCTGAGATTACAGGCATGCACCACCACGCCCAGCTGAATCTATTTCTTATTATACCACAATGTCATAGGGCCCAAATCAGAGGAGGGTTTAGACTTCATCCAGCTTCTCTTCAGGCTGGGGGTGTAGTTCAATGGCAGGGGAGTTCCTTAGCATGTACAAGGCCCTGGTTTTGATCCCCAGCAACAGAGAGACAGAGAGACAGAGAGCATGACATAGACTCAAGGTCAAACAGCTGGCTGTGTACAAAGTCAAGACCAGAGAAGTTATGCTTGACCATGACCTCTTGTTCAACTACCTAGGGTGAATGTTTACCTTGAATCCAGCCCTGTCTGTGGCCATTCTCCAGCTGGGCAAGAGAACAGATATGACAACAGAAAACTGAGAAAGACAAAGTAGCCCTGATCCCAGGAACTGACTGACACAGCCCTGCCTTGGTGTGCTCCTATTGCATATAAACAGTCTTGGTTCACCAATGTCATACAAGGTCACTCTGTGACCAGGACAAGATGAGACAAAAACTAAAACCAGACTAAAAACTGGTTCAGTCATGGACAACAAAATAGGTCACTGTGCAAAATACAATGACAAGAAAGCCCTCTCATGGCTAATGAGTGACTGTCGTTGCCAGTCATAGCTTTACCCTCACTCTATTCTTCTCTCCTTCTAGGTAAGACTCATCAAGAGACTCAATCAAAAGTGACTGCAGCCTGATTGTGGTGGCACATGCCTGTAATCCCAGTAACATGGGAGGCTGAGGCAAGAGGATTACAAATTCAAAGCCAGCTTCAGCAACTAAGTGAGGCCTTAAGCAACTTAGTGAGTCCCTGTCTCAAAATAAAAAATAAAAAGGGCTGAGGATGTGGCTCAGTGGTGAAGTCCCCCTGGGTTTAATCCCTGATAACCCCCACGAAAATCCAATCAAAACTAAAGCCTTAGCACCTAAATCCTGCTGGGAAGCACCAAGTCCAGATCCTAAAATAAGTCCTTCCCACTCTCCTCTGGAGGTCCCCACAGGCCCACCTTGTTGTGACCTTAGGTACATGTGTACACTTGGTGCCTTTGGAGGTGGGTGCTGACAGGATGGCATTGGAGGCTGGGAATTCGCTTGAAGGTAGCATGAAAGGAGAGAGAGTCAAGGACCCAGATGGCTTCTCAGGGGACAGCTTTGATCTGGATCTTACAGAATGAATATAGTCTGCCAGAGGCCAAGTAGGAAGGGGGCCCTGGGCAGCAGGGACAGCCTGTGCACGGAGGCGGGAGGAAACCAGCATGTTTGGGGAATGCCAGTCATTTGTTCATTGTGGATGGTGGGCAGGGGCGTGTTTTGTCCTGACTACATCCCGAGGGCTCTGGGAAGCCATAGGGGGTAGGTAGGCAGGAGAACAGGTGATACAGAGGTGTCACACTTTGAAAGACTCTGAAGCCCTGTGCGGAGCAGAAGGTCCTGAGCTCACAGCACTAACCCTGGGCATTGGGCGTGGGTCTCAGGGGTCTGCCTGAGGAAGATCCGATGGGTCTTCCCTCCACTCCAGCACCCTGGCCTGCCTCAGACTCAGCAGTATCTCCTCACCAGACATAAATCTTTATAAGGCCCCAATGAAATAAATGGTCAGAGGTGTCCTCTTGGGTTAGGCCTTAGGGCTCACTGGGTGGTCCTACCCTCAGCTCCAGGGCAGGGTTGCACAGTGGTTAAGCACTTGGTTTCTGGACCCAAACTGCCTCGGGTTGACGCTGACGCCTCTGACTTGCTGGCTGACTTCAAGCAGGTGATTTAACCTCTTTTCCACCTCAGTTTTCTGCTTTGGGAAACAGGATCTTCCTAAGGATGCTGTGAAGACGAAATGAGTGAATGAAGCACACACCTTACAGGTAGCAGGTGCTCAGACCATGTCAGCCCACATCCCCGAACATCTCTGAAATCAGGATGTGTTGTAACATCAATGGCTTTTTATTGTCAATAATAGCCAAGCACTGGAAATGGCTCAGGTGTCAACAATGGACAGTAGTAAACGGGCACACCCTCGCCTGCAGAATGTCTCAGCTGTGAGAAGGAACGGGAGTCCCGACACCCACAGCATGAATGCATGGCAAAGGTGGTATGCAGCCCCTTCCTGATGTTGACAAGCCACTTTGAAATGCATTTTAAAAAAAAATCTTTATTTTAGGGAGGCTGAGACAGGAGAATCGCAAGTTCAAAGCCAGCCTCAGCAACGGCGAGGCGCTAAGCAACTCAGTGAGACCCTGTCTCTACATAAAACACAAAATAGGGCTGGGGATGTGGCTCAGTGGTTGAGTGCCCCTGAGTTCAATCTTCAGTATAAAAAAAAAAAGTATTTATTTATTTATTTTATGTGGTGCTGAGGATCGAACCCAGTGCCTCACGCATGCTAGGTGAGCACGCTACCACTGTGCCATAACCCAGCCCCATTGAAATGCATTTTAAAAGGATAAATTGGGCCAGGCGTGGTGATGCATGCCTCTAATCCCAGTAACTCAGGAAGCTGAGGCAGGAGGATGGCAAGTTTGAGGCCAGTCTCAGCAAATTAGGGAGGCCCTGTCTCAAAGTTTTTTTTAAAAAGGGCTGGGGGTGTGGCTCAGTGGTTAAGTACTCCTGGGTTGAATCCCCAGGACCCCTCCCCGACAAAAAAAGGATGGATGGGGTGGATTGAGGGATAGATACATGATAGCACATATATGGTAGATATTAGGAGGTGGCTATATTTGTATTCACTGTACAATTCTTTTTAACATCTCTGAATGCTTGAATAAGTTCATAGTATATTGTCAGTTACCTGAATGTCCAGGTCCTTGTCTTTTTCAGTGGTACCTAAGAGAAAATTGCACCTTAGAGTTGATGGTGTCTTAGACGTGATGATATGTGGTATGGTTGTTAAGAAGCTGGGCTGGGCATGTGGCTCAGTAGTAGAGCGCTTGCCTAGCATGTGTGAGGACCTAGGTTCAATCCTCAGCACTGAAAAAACAAACTAACAAAAGACTCCCAGAATCTCTCTGTTCCCTGTCCTCTCAGCTCAGCTGTCCCCTCTGCTCCTGCCCCAAATGGCAGCAACATGATTTCTGAGCACGACCGCCACATTCTCCCTTGCTCAAAATAGCTACTTCCCCAGTGACTACAGGCTGGAGACAGCCCCCTAACTTAGGTTTCAGAAACCAGCAAGACCCCATTGTACCACACAGCCCACGGCACTGAGCCCTGGCAGGTGCTGTGATGGTCTTCCCTCTGCCTGGAGTGCCCTTCCCTACCAGGCCACCTCTTTCTCACCTGCCTGTCTCTTCTGCACCTGGCCAGCTTCCAGCTAAGAAGCTTTGCCTGCCCTTCTCACAACCATCGCTAACCACAAGCCCCACCAAGGAACTCCAGCGGGGCTCCTTGGAGCCTTTTTCTCAGCTCAGCCTCAGCCTTGGATTATAAAGACTGGAACAAACATTAACATAGTTTCTAACAGGTCAAGGCTGCATCCCTACAGCCTAGCCCCCCTTAATGTTCCTGCTTGAGAAAGCTCAAGGCTACCAAAAGAGTTCAGTTTGTTCCAGCGCCCTTGTCACCAGGCTCAGTGGGAGGTAAGAGCCCAATACTGATAAGCTAGGCAGTAAACTCAGATGGGTTTCACGGGGGCCAAAGGCCCTGCTTGCTTCTTGTAACCTTTAACTTCCCTTACCCTACTGAGCCCCACCTGTCCCTTCTCAGTTCCCTCTTTAAAAAAAAAATGCCAGTCATTTCTGTACAAATGGAAGCTCTGTCCATGCTGAACTTTCCCCTGTTGCAATAGTTACTACTGATTAAAATCTGTCCTTGTCACTTTAACAAAGTGTCCAGCTTTGTTTATTTTTGACACCTCCCCCTCCCTCAAGACCTTGCCTGCCCCTTGGTTGTTGTTTTTTACCAGCTCTATCTTTTGGACTCACCTGTGAGCCCCAAGGTGAAGACCAGTGCCCAGCCCAAGACCTCACTGATGCAGGGAAGCTGGGACCCTGGAAGAGTAATTCTGTAAGCAAACAGGGTGACTGAAAGGAGGTCATCTTGGCTTTAAGACATGGTTCCCTGTCCTGTCTGTCACCAGCCACCTCTCCCAGCCTCAGTATGCCTTTTGGTCAAAGGAGAATTATTGTCTAGTTGTTGAAATAATGCATGAGCTCATGTCTGTAAAGAGCCAGGAACGTGGCAGTGACTCAGATTCATTGACAAAAAATGAACAGTTTGCAGTTGTCCCATGTTCTTTCCTTCTAAGCTCCAGTGGCTAGAGACTGTGACTTCTGTGTCCCTCCTTGCTTCCAGGCACTGGACACCTATGATGTGCCCATTTAGTACCTACTGGCCTCATGGGAATAGGCTGGGGACATGGGCAGGGCCTCTAGGGAAGGGCTGGGAAGCTGAGGTGGTGGGAGGGCTTTACTGGGCTTTCTGCTTCCTGTTCCATCCTCCCCAAGCCGGAACACAGTGTGGAAACAGTGTGTGTCCCATAGTACAGGCGACTTCAGGGGGAGACAGACCCAGGTGGATGACAGTTTACCTGGACAGTTTGCTGTGCAACTTAAGGTACCAGAGTCCTAGTTTCCTGAGCTACCAAATCAGAAATGGCAACATCTACCATGTAGACTTTACAGAGAAGATTTGAGGGGAAATAGTTATATATACATATACATATATGTGTGTGTGTCTGTGTGTTGCTAGGGACCACACCAGGACCTTGTGTTTGCTGGGCAAATGCTCTACAACTGAGCTATATCCCCAGTCCAACAATGAGCTTTGAGTAACAATGTTTTTGCCTATTTTGTTTTTGGTACTAGGAATTGAACCCAGAGGTGCTTTATCACTGTGCCACATCCCCAGCCCTTTTTATTTATTTTATTTTTAGATCGGGCCTCCCTAAATTGCTTAGGGCTCGCTAAGTTGCCAAGGTTGAACTTCTGATCCTCCTGCCTCAGTCTCCAGAGTCGCTGGGATTACGGGCCTGCATCATTGTGCCCAGCTTGAGTAACAGTGTTGTATAGTGGTCTCCTTTGCCTTTCTAGCAGCCTGGCAAAGTAAGTGTTGTCACCTCTTTATTACAAATGGGGAAACTGGCCTTGGACACAAAGGTAGGTGGTGGAGCCAGGCCTTGAACCCAGGTAAGGCCACCTGCAGAGATTCTGGCCATGGTCTGACATGGCCCAGTGGGGTGGGTATGGTACCTCCTGGAGGAGCAGGGAGGGTGGGTCTGGGCCAGGCAAGGTGGAGGGGGATAATCTACCTGACTCACTCTCAGGACTGGAAAGGAGAGGCTTTGGGGTCAAGTCTGAGACCACAGAGCTGGTAGAAGATGTCTTGGGTCAAAGGGAAATAAAGGCATCAGGAATGGCCCCTAGGTAGCTAGTGGGTGAGTGGACTTCTTATTGGGTGCAGGCCATGGCCTTGAGGCCTGTCCTCCAGCCACCTTCATCTGTCTCCTCCCTCAGTCATAGTCCAACCCAGACTCTGGTGCAGAAGTCAGGCCTTCCGTTGCCATAACAACTGGATCCCGGCAGTAAAAATAGTAACTTATTTTTTATTCAACTTCTTTAGCTCATGAAGAAGAAAATCCATTTCTAGGCTTGTATTTCATTTCAGGGGTCTCCTCTGGGGCCCTGCAGGGCTCACTGCCAAGACCTGCTTGCAGGTGGATGTTAGCTGGGGACCAGGAGTAGACTGTGAGAATCAGGGAGGTCCTGTCCCAGCCTGCTGGGAGCCATAGTTACCAGTGGCCATCTGGAGCCTGGCCTGGACTCCCCAGTAAGACAGGGGACCATGGAGGCACCACTGGGGCCTTCTACCTTTGCAAAGCCATCATGGACCTTTCTGGGAGCTGAGGTTGAGGGCTGGGGCCAAGGTGTGTTTGGTACCTGGGGGCAGGTGATGGGAGTGCAGTGAGCGAGGCCTGGTCCTGCAGAGTTGGGGTGGGGAGCAGAGAAAAGCAGGGCTTGTCTTGACTTCCAACTCCTAGAGCTCTGAGCAATCACTAGTTTCTGGGAGCTGTGTGTTGGGCCATGAGCTCAGAGTCCAGAGAATGGGGCTCCAGCACAGTCCCTGTCCCCGTGGACCACATGCTCTTGGAAAGGTCTTTGGCCCCCTAGACCCGTTTTTTCTCTTCCATGGGAGGGAAAGGAGGCACTGCCCACTCAGCCTTGGGTCACTCACTTTTAACCATGACTTACACTAAGAAGTACTTCTCCATCCCAATTGGGACACACAACCAACCAAAACAAAACTGTCATGAACGTGCCTTCTCCCAGCATGTGCGAATACCTTCCAGTTGTTTCTTCTGTCTCATCTTCCTTTGAAATGCTGCTTCTACCCACAGATGCCATGATAGTAAGTGCATTGCTGGCCCCTAGAACTTTCTGCATTTTTGCAAAGACTCCCATAAAGTAGCCACTGGCCGCACGTAACTTGTGAGGCCAAGGAACTGCATTTTTATTTTATTTTGATGTACTGGGGATTGAACCCAGGAGTGCTCTACCACTGAGCTACATCTTCAGCACTTTGTGTTTTTTTATTTCACTATATGGTCTTGCTAAGTTGCCAGGGCTGGCCTTGAACCTGTGATCCTCCTGGTGCAGCCCCTCAAGTGACTGAATTTTTATTTAATTCTACTTAATGTCAATGAGTCACATAAGGCTGGTGGCTACTGTCTTAGAAGTCTACTTAGTAGAGATAAACAACTTGAAACCCGTAACTCTGAGGATCCTTCCAGCTTGGGCCTCCCCAACCTTCCTGTCACAACCTCAGGTAGAAATGTCACTGCTGGGTCTCCTGCCCTTCCTGCTCCTCTGGCCTACACCAGCCATTCCTTACCCTTCTCTGACTTCTCTGCCCCATCTTCTAACCCATCATCAGGGGCTGGTGGGTCTTGTCTTCTAAGGAACCCTGGATCTCTTCTCTTGTCCGCACTTTAAGCACCTTCCCAGGCACCACTACCCCTACCCTGCAGTGTCCTCTGAATGCATCCACCTGTAACCCTTCTGGTGCTCACCAAGGGTGGATGTGTGTGCCCACTCTGGGCCCAGCATTTGGAATGCAGAGATGAATTTGGTGGAGTCCTTGTGTCTTTTTGCTTCTTGTTTTAGTTCCTTGAGGGAGAGGGTGCAGGTGGGATTATCCTCCCAGGGTGCAGTAGGATCTCAAACAAAGCATTGATATAAAAAGGAACAGGGAGTTGGAGCTTGGGAAGGAGGGATGGAGATCCAAGTGTGGGGGGCGCGGGGGACGAGAGGCCTTCCTTTCACTTTGGGAACAAGTCCTTGGGTCCCCCAGGTGGTGTTGACATTTCTTCCACATCAAAGGCCATCTTGCCTCCAGCAGCCCCCAAGGGTGTCAAACCTACCATCAGATGTCGTTCTCCCATAGCTCACAACCCCACAAGGGCCCCTAAAGAAGAAAGTTGGATTTTGTAGATCATCTGGGAGTGGGGCTGAGAGGCAGAACTCGGGGCACACTGGAATCCCGCAACCAAAGGCCAATTAATGTCCCTAAGGGTAAAGAAGGGCGTGAAGAGACCTCCTGGAGATCATGGCCATTCCTGGTCGTGACTCTCAAGAGATGCAAAGGGGAGGCGCTGGAGAGGGGATCGCGAGCCACAAGTAGACCTGGTGGCCACACCGGGGGCCAAATGGCGGACGTGCGGGCAGTGTTCCCTTTTGCTTCCACTCCAGCCAGGGCCAGCTGGGATAGGGCCGCTACGTCTAGTCAAGGCGGTCTTCTTTTCGCTTGATAAACTACTGGCGGAGGGGACTCGGGAAAAGGGGCTGGATTAGGGCCCCACTCCCACGCCACCCCCAGCTCGCAGCGAGGGCGGGAGAGAGGGGCCGCCCGGGCCAAGCGATTGGCGGCGCGCGCCTTGAGCCCCCCCGCCCCGCCCCCGCCCCCGCCACCATCTGCTCGGGATTTGGCGGCGGCGGCGGCGGCGGCGGCGGCGGCGGCTCGCGGCGCCTCCTGCTCCGGCTCGGCTCCGGCTCGGGCTCCAGCTAGGGCTCTGGGCACCGACCGGGTCTGCTCGGCCCCCGTGCGCCCCGGGCCCGCGCGCTCCCACCTGCTGCACCCGCGCCCTGAGCCTCCCCCGCGGCTCGCCAAGTTCCCGGTGTCGGAGCCCAGGACTGGGTGCTGATGGAACGGCCGCGATGTTCGCTCCCAGGCTGCTGGATTTCCAGAAGACGAAATACGCGAGGTGAGCCGGGCGCGGCGCGGGGGCGAGGGCGGCCGCCTCCGGGCGCTGGGGCCACCGCGCTCCTGTCGTCCGCTGCCTGGAGAATTGGAGTTGATGGATGAACCCCTTGCCCAGCCAGGGCGTGGGGGGACTGAAACGGTACAGCATCGACTTCGTAAATGAATGGTATTTGCTATTTGCCCCCCGCTTTTGCGCTCTGGACCCGGGAACAGCTCGGATTCCCGGTTCTTTCTCTCTTAGCTGGGTGCCCTTGGGTGAGTCGCTTCATCTCTCTGAACCTCAGTTTCCACATTTGCAAAACGGGGATCACGAGAGGCCCCATCGCTAGGGGCCCCCTCAGGATTAAGTGAGATGATCCTTGGAAAGCGCTCAGCGCGGCGCCTGGGGCGGAGGTATTGCTCGGTCTCTATCCAGCGCTGTTGTTAATGATAAAAGGAGCTTGCGCGAGTCACCTCGGTCCACCTACTCGCCTCTGTCCACCCGCACAGCGAAGTGGAGGAAGGGGTAAGTGTGCTTTCCAGATGGGGGAAACTGAGGCTCAGGACCCAGGAGGAGCTGCTTATACATCTTGGTCTTCTCACCATGTGAGCCTCAGGGTCCCCTCTGACCCTTGGTTTCTTTTGTAAAATGGTCATGACAGATACTGCCACAGACTGCTGAGCAGTACTCAAGCTCCTGCTCTTCCGACTTCCAGTTAAGGGGCAAGGGTAACTATTACCAAACTTATCAATGATTTTGTTGGGGCCGTGCTTGCCTAAAAGCTGGCATGGAAAACCTTTCCTGAATTCCCCGGCAGTTTGCAGTAGTCTTCAGGGACACCGGCTGATCTGGTGGAGCAGCCCCCTGGAGCTCTGTAGAGGGGGCACCCTGCTTGCCCTGCCTGGTCACCTTTAACCCTTCCTGGGCTTGGATCTGGTCTTCCTGGGCAGAGTGGCCAGTGCAAGCCCCAGTCTGTGGTACATCTGAGATGGATTGGCATCATTTTCCACATTCTTATCAATGTGGCTCATTACCTCCAGGTGAGTGCCCAGCGCTCCTGGTGCCCAGGAAGTCTCTACAAGTTCCAGTCAAATAGCCTAACTTGAGCTCAGAGACCCAGAGCCTATTAAGAGTAGGGCAGGCTGAGGGACAGGACTGAGCCCTTCCCCTCCATCTCAGCCTCCATTTCCTCCTGGAGTAGGAATCCCTCTGGGAAAGGTGATGTGCCTGAGAAGGACTTGACAGTGATTCCTGGGTATTTTCTCTTGACCAGATAGTGGGAGAGGTGGCTGCACAAGTCTGTCTTGTCTGGAGTGGGCACTTGGATTTTCAAAGGCTTGTTCTCCAGAGTTCTGAGTACTGTCTTGAGGCAAAAGTTGGTAGAAAAGAAAGAAGCCCAGGTCAAGGCCAAAGATGCAGATGTATAGGGAAGGAGTGCTGAATCCTGTGCAGGGGTCCCTCACTGGCTGTGTGATCTCAGGTAGCTTTTTCAGCCTTTCTGGACCTCAGTTGGTTCATCTGTAAAGACAGGAGAGTTGGTCCAGATGATCTCTAGATTTGGGCTCCAGTGCTGCTTGCTGCCTCTGTCACTGGAACAGGGCACTCCAGCTGGAGCAGGGGCTGGAGCAGGGGCTCCTTTTATTCTTGGGCTGGTG